>JAWPHD010006918.1:0-136909 GCA_037043455.1 Cyrtodaria siliqua | reverse complement strand
CTCAAAATGGATACATAGTGTGAATTATGGCTTGCAGGTATAGAGAAGAATTGGTTGGAAAGCGTTTTATCTCCGTAAGGAGCGCTCAGAAGCTTAAAATCCAGAAAATTTCCGAATGGGAATGGCGGTCTGGAGTTGTAAGGGCTCTATCTAGCCGAGACACGAGTAGTCTTGATTTATCAGTAAGTATTCGTTGTGATAAACCTAAGACCTAACCACGGCAAATTTTTGTAACATTTTATGACCATAACATATGCATGTGTTTGAAGAATACTTAGTGCCAACTTTTGTCAAAAATACTTTGAAGAAAACACAAGGACAAGGTCCTGCCAAACTTTTGTGTATCCAAACGAGACACCACGTCCACATTTTATTTTAACCTCATTTTTGTTCAAAGTCTTTGTGTCAAGGCTTGTTAGTCATGTTCGGGTAGACCAATTATTTCGATTTGTTATGTTGGTAGTTTTAAAATTCAGTAAATAAACAGTCTATAAAATCTACAAAGTTAGATTCCCTGTTTTGATTGGTGTTAGTGCTGGAGAATAACACCTTTTTTGACACGAATTTGGTCAACATAAAAATAGTGATGACCAGTGAAAGGAGGGTGCTAGTTTTGTTTTCTGAAAGAAGGTATGTTTGTTATTGTTTTTGATGATATGGTCATATATCCCTGTGGCTCACATGCTCATATTCTACATGGGACCTGAAATAAATGTGTACAAGTACAACAACAAAATGTTACATCATAAGTTATTCTATATTATTAGTAATTTACTGGTACAGTAACGCTACAGACTGCTTGGATAGCGCTAAGCTTCTATCTATCTATCTATTGATACTGCAACACCCCCTTTCGAAGATTATGTGCAGGTTTCCTGGGTAGAACCAGTACTAAGCAATGTGGATTAATTATCTTGCTCAAGGATAAATAACATGGCCATGACGAGGATCGAACCCACAGCCTTTCGATCTGAAGTTCGGCGCTCTACCACTGAACCACGCACTCCACTTAATCATTAATTGTGACATTTTAGTTTATATACCTTAAATTGAAGGGACAATCACAATGCGCTGTAATCGCTTTGTATGTACGTATGTGTCATTAGGTGGTTACGGGTTAGAAATAATGTTACTACTACTACTATAAGCCTCCCCTATCTCATCATGGTAGTTATCTGCTGGGATCATTTTAATAGAGCATCACAAACACTGGTTTGTCAGACATAAATGTACACTTATCTCTTATAAGTTATATAATGCTTTGGCTTTATCAGTTTATCATTAATTTCATACATTACAACATTGAATAAATCGTTATACAGTGTTTACGTTAATTATCAACCTTTCCTTTAGAAGTCTATGCGTATATTCTTCGGCAATATTCAGAACATTTTTGTGACACATTTGAATAAAGTGTTGATGGCGGGAGGTATACAGTACTGGTGCCTCCACCACGGAAAAAATCGACCATCATATATAGCCTAAAATGTGCTAAAAACGACGTGAAACACCATTCAAGTTTCAACCAACCACTGTCGCATATCTTCAGTTCGAATTTTTTTTATTTGCGGAAAGAGCTAAGGATATTCGTGGTGAGAAATATTGTTTCGATATGTCTTACATGTTTCTTCTTAAGTTAACATATATAATCTTCCCTTTTTCAGTCTCGTAGACTGTTCTTCTTCATTTAATACAGAGAGACATCCAGAAAACAATAACAACTTTTACTGTTATCAGCAATTCCTGTGACATGTCAACATGACACAATTTACAAATATGGGCATAAGTTCTTTATTTGGGAATGAAACTAGCATATTTGAGAGATCTCAATGGATCACATGATCTGGTGACAAACAATCATATTGAATTGAGGGTTTTACTAGTGTTTTGTTAAAAGCAAATTGTAATTATGGACCAAAAAACATTACTAATAAAGGTGTATGATTGTAACATTTTTGATGAATTAACACAAGAGTTCTGTCCTTCTCCAAAAAATGTATTCTATCAAAGCATACCATTGATTGTTGACAGATTTAACTGCTTCAGAATAAGGGCTTTACTTATTTTGTGCTACAGATGCTCCGACAGGGAACATGTATTTTGTGTTTTAAGACCACGAAAATATTTTTTATCATAAACACAACGTTTAAAGTGAAGTTTACCCATCATCACAACTCGCAATTGTTCTCTCACTGGATGTCCATTTTACCGCGATGATAACTTGATGGTAGGTTGAAGTGAATTTGCAATGGATAATAGCGCAGAAAGTCAACACACCGCATTATATTAGGTTTTTATATTTTTTTCCTGAATAACATTTGTTAAAAATGTCAAAAAAATGACAGAAACTAATTGCTTCCATATAAATCAGAAATTGTGGGTTGCCATGCATACAAAGTTTCATCTGCTTGGTGATTTGGTGCCGATTAAATGCTGTGTTTTCTTTGAAAAACACCGAACTAGTTTGTTAAAGAAAAAACGCTGATCTATGACACTATACTTTAATAACCGTAAGAAATATTATTGCATAATTTTGTTCTTGAGCGGAAGCATTTTCTTCTTGAAGATGGTCTACTTCGCGGTGTGCTTGGAGAAATCAAAAAGTCAAGTAGGCGGATAACGACTTTTTCGCAGCATGCCCGCGGCCTTTTTTCAATCGAAGTCACAAATCCCCGTGATCGACCGCGGATTGGCACCCGAAATATCGCGGGGAATCCCCACGACCGAAAAAATCACCGCGATTGCAAAATCCAGTCTCGAAAGAAAGCAATTACCACCATTCTCTGTGATAGGTTTGCAGGGTAATGCGGGAGAAATTAGAGCAGGGATAAATAAAAAATGTAATAAAATTGATAAATACAATGGATAAATTTCGAAAACAATACGTATTTCTAACTTTTAATGCATTTAATAACACGTGTTTTTCGTTTTTGTTGTCCAAAATCACATTTCTCTTCAACGGACATAAATTGGCTACCCACAATCCTTTGCGATGTGTGTACCTATTAACACGGCGGCACTAATAACGGGTTTTCCGGAATTCTTAACAATTTTTTCTGACTAAAGAACCCATGCTGATTCTTACAGTTGGCGAGATATATACATGTACAGTACTGGTTCTACCCAGGAAAATACCGTTAAAATAATTATGATAAACTATTGTTTTAAGTTTGCACATTAATTTAATATACAGTACAGCTCACGCGAAACACACACTTCACTCGATTTGCCGAGTTTGGTCGTATCGAGTTTCGCGCGTATCTACGCGGAGTCAGTGTTTGTACTCGGCGAATTCACGCGGCGAAAGTACGCTATTGCCGAGTGAAAGCCTCTCCGAGTTACTCCGCGTAGAATCCAATTAAGCAAAAGTGCACACCTGTGAACTCCGCGTAACTCGGCGTGAAGCATGCAGCGTATCTCGGCGTAAAATTTAATTAACTGTAATTTTCCTTCGGCGTCTGCCATTTTTTTTTAGAATCGAATAGAATATTTCCAATCACGGGCCACCAAGTACATGTATGTAATGTAATAAATATAGGCACGCGCACACAACAAATGCTTGATTGTGACGAGGAGTATTAATCAAATTATGAAGCAAGATTATATTGATAAAAACAAGTAGAGGTCTACCAATCAGAATTGGCAATTCAGTGCAATATATTGCTCTCTAAACATATTAAAACTTTCTTTTCAGGTAAAAGTTTGATCAGCAAATAGATTTATATCGGTGCACAAGTTCGTATATCATGTCATGTACATGTATCTGTTGATTATGTGCATAATAGTACCGGAGATAATGAAAAGCAAGTGCAATCAGATTAATTTCATTTCCTATTGTATACCCGCGTGCCCGCTATGAGTATGGCATAGATCAATACACACGTTTTATATTTAATATTCAAGTATAGCACAGTCTAGATAAAAGTGTATAGACATATTCAACTGCAAGTTACATGTAAAAATATTCAGGCTTATTTCAGTTTTACTTTTGTTAAATTTGTGAATAAGGGAATTCGCCAGGGCGATGTCTTTAGACCTATTCAATTACTTTTGGAATATGTAAATCGCGTAAGATGTTGCTTGGTATAACTTAATGGACGCAGTATCCAACTCGTTTGATAAATTCAATATTAATCAGGCACTCGTGTAAGATCATTAAATATTACACATTGATAAGGAAACAAAACAATAGATGCAGGTAGTCACAATTGTAAAAAAACATCATGGATTACGGAAATCATGCAACGAGATCCCTTTCACTATATATTGAATTTATTGAACAATTTGGATAAAATTCTCGCATAGCCTCACATCATATAATTTTATCCAACTCGTTTGATAAATTCAATATTAATCAGGCACTCGTGTAAGATCATTATTAAACATCGATAACATCCAGTAGATGCAGGTAGACACTATTAAAAAAAAAGTCCCCCTCCGACTAAACTACGATTTAATTTTAATTACTTTTGGAATATGTAAATCGCGTAAAATGCTGCTCGGTATAACTTAATGGACGCAGTATCCAACTCGTTTGATAAATCAATATTAATCAGGCACTCGTGTAAGATCATTATTAAACATCGATAAGAAAAAAAAACAATAGATGCAGGTAGACACAATTGTAAAAAAAAGAATTACCCTCCCACTACAACTACGATTTAATTCGTGAATAGAGGAAATCGCCAGGGCGATGTCTTTAGACCAATTTAATTACTTTTGTGTAATCATACAAATGTGTACAAACTGTCTTACCTTTTCCGACGTTCTGAAAAAGCCGCTCGTGCGGATTTGGTGCTTCTTGTGGACGTCGTACTGAACCAGGAAGCAAATATCTTCCTTGTTTAGTAGCTCTAAATGTCATTGTTACTAGTAACAGTATTCACAATATCACAAATAAAACATGCTTGTATATTAAAACATGAGGACTCTGTGTTTTTTGTTTCTTATTAATTCACAATAGTTTAGTGTTTGTTAGCAGATGTTAATATGTAACTGAGTGATCACAAACCAAGAACGATGTAGATGTTGCGATATATCGACTAGACTACACCATATGAATCAGAAGGAATGAGTTATGCTCTCAAAACTAGCTTCGAGTTTGGGATGACAGTAGGGTTTGTGAGGTTTGGTGCACCCTAGAACCTGGTTTAAACCCCAGTCTTTTTTGCCACTGACCGTTTGAAGACGACAGCCCTATTGTCAACCTTTTTTGTGTGTTTTTGACGTCATATTCCATATTAACATTTCCATTCATGTTTGTCGTTTTGCGTGTTTTAGAGTTAACTGTATTCTGGGGAAGCTGCTTTTCCTGTTCGACTTTTATACTTTTTTTAAGTGTTTCTACGACCAAACCTCTGTTAACAATAATGGATGCCCTGGTTACTAGGTTAAAGGATAATTTTACATCATTTTTATAAATAGATAGCCTACTGCAGTGCCAGTGTTAAATATTTCATTATGTATTATTATTGGTGCGACGGATTGCGGCAGGTGCAGTTCATAAAAAAAAACACACCATACTTTTGAACATTTTCATATGTCAAGGAAATTGTCAATGGACGGACTAAATTCATAATATGTTTTTTTTTCCAAATAACTTGTAATTAAGGAATTATAAGGCCAGTATCAACTTTTTTTGTTGATCAAACCTCGTATTTGACAAAATCAGCAAATATTTTTATAAAGTTGGTCTTAAAATCCACTTACGTAGGTTCATACCACAAAACATCTAAGGCAATCAGGCACGCAAACGAAATATGTATTTACACATGTATATACTGTACTTTACTCAGTATACATATTACATAACATATTTTATTTATCCAAGAGAATACCACGATACCACGATACGTCCCTAATTATCTATACTAGTGTAATGGAAGCGTGATCTAACCTGGTTACTGCGACATGTACATGTAAAGTACATGTTTACAATATCGTAACTCTGCTCAATACACATGAAAACGCCTGATTCAGAGTCCTGACCATGGCAACGCGCTTGACAACGTGTAAGACAACGTGTGCTAAGAAATAGAGTGTGTATTTAAGTTTTGTGTTTGGAAGCTAGCATTGGTTGCCGTTACAGATTAAAACTAAATATTTATTTCGTCCTCATGACAGTTGTGTTTAATTGCATTTGAGAGTACAGCAGCACAAACGTCAACTATAAGGTAACTTTATTACTTTCACGCACAGTGTACATTTAAAACAAACATAAAAATAACACACGTAGATCTATGCAGATGTACATTACCTGTACGAATGCCGTTCATCATTGTTTCAGACATAAACATTCAAGTCCGATAAAAAGGTCATTTTAATACCTGAATAATTGCCAACTCGGCGAATGCCGAGTTTGTCTACGCGGAGTATCGCCGCGAAGTTACGCTAGTCGTTCGTTCAAGGCCGCTAAAAAGGTCATTTACCTGTATAATTGGCGACTCGGCGAATGCCGAGTTTGTCTACGCGGAGTATCTCGGCGAAGTTACGCTAGTCGTTCGTCACGTAGCTGATTTTTACTCGGCGTAGTTTTATCGTCCAAACTCCGCGAAATTACGCGATTTCTGAATTCCTCACTCGGCGTGAAAGAGTAAAGTGTGGGTTTCGCGTGAGCTGTACTGTAGTAATTCAAATCTCAAACATGCACTTATTAATATTTTTGGCATGCACTTTAACTTCATGGGATTATACATGAAAGTGTTTGTTTGAATGGTGTTTTACGTCATTTTTAGCGCATGTAAGACCATATATGACGGTTTATTATTTTGTGGTAGAGGCAGACCACCCCAATTTTCCTGGGTAGAACCAGTACTGTAACATGTATATATCTCGCCAAATGTAAGAATCAGCACATTCTCACTTGACAAGTCGAGCTCCCAGTGGGATTCGAACTGATAATAAGTGTCATTTCCAAATGTGCCAAATAACTTCACGGAATTGATAAGAACTTCTAACAAAGCAAACTGCTGTGGGACCAGTTCTTTCCAAAGTTGGAAGATGTTCATGGATTTGAAGGCTGTGGAAAAATAGAATATATTTTTTTTTGCAAATAATGGAAATAGTTTTTAAAGAAAAACTCATTAAATTTGTACGGTTTTAGAAAAATATTGAGCACTTTTTTTTTCAACCTTCAAACTATAGAAAGTCTGTCCATGTTATAACATTTTTTATTGATATTTTTCTTTAGAATTTAGAAAAAAAACTAGAGATTTTAGCAATTGGGAAGTGGCCAAATTTTGGAGGTTAAATATAATAAAAAGGCCATGTGCTGCATCCATTTACTTTCCTTTATTACCATGGTGGTACTTTTACTTCATTTTGGCCAGACTGTTGGTTTACAGAATTTTGTATGAAAATATCAGATGTGGTCAAACTGAATAAGTAAATATTTCATGATTAAAAAATTAATAATGTTGTAGTAACATTTTAAGGGTATTTCTGAAAGCTCTACAGTGCTGTAGGCTTTTGCTAAGTTGGCAATGGTGACATTTTCTGAACGCTCATAAAACTTCTGTCTTTGCAGTAAACGAAAGTTTGTTTATCCGACCGACCTGACATCTTTTTTCAAAAAAGTACGAAATTGCAGTTGGACGATACAGAGTGAAAACTGATAGATTGTACGCACCATGCTTTAATAAAAACAATGTTAAAGGCCAGTCTTTTGAACTGTTTTAACGTATAACGAAATGGATAAGTCACATTCTCCTTACCGAAAAAATTATTTTAAATATTATAATTAATTAGAAAAGAAAGATTTCCCTGCCTGCGTGAGCTATCTTAATATATTTTTGTTGGCCTTATCATTTTGAAAATATGCTACATGTATCCTTTGAATTAGATGTTAATGTTAAATGTTCAGTATGCAGTCCACCGTGACCTATGTGCAGGTAGAGACCTATAATTATAGGTTATTAGATTTGTATTGCCTATATGCACGAGTTCTTTTGCATATTAATATTGCGCGACTTTAGGAGCATTTTTAAATTAGAGAGAATAAAATTGGTTGTAACATTTAATTTTCACCAATATCATTTACATATTGTCATTACATAATGGGAATTTTTGCAATGAAATCAACATTGTTTACATCACGTGACATACTTTCTTTGACATGAACAGAAAAGTGCACCAATCACGAACAAGTATACATTACACACCCAATATTTATTACACGTCAGTGTGGGCGAATATTGACGTTTCCTGTTACATTGAAAGTAACCGGAGCTTGTAAATGCGTATGCAATTAATAGACTTCTCTTGTATTTTTTGCAAGCTATAAACTTTTAATTTGGTGTATGAGTAAGTCATCTTGACAATCTGTTCAGATGGCGTGACCTGGAGGTATTCTCTAGAGCATAATGGATTTGAAATCCTGAAGACCCAGGTTCAGGTCTCGGAGTCTTGTCAGTGTGTTCCGTGTTTAAGCCTCTGAGTTTTATCAGTGTGTTCTTGCGCAAGATACTTTCCCAACAGCCTCGTCCGTTGGATGGGTAGGTAAACTGGGAAGTCCGTTGGATGGGTAGGTAAACTGAGAAGTCCCGTGTATAGGACTAAGGAGTATGCCTCGTCCGTTGGGTAGGTAAACTGGGAAGTCCCGTGTATAGGACTAAGGAGTATGCCTCGTCCGTTGGGTAGGTAAACTGGGAAGTCCCGTGTATAGGACTAAGGAGTATGCCTCGTCCGTTGGGTAGGTAAACTGGGAAGTCCCGTGTATAGGACTAAGGAGTATGCCTCGTCCGTTGGGTAGGTAAACTGGGAAGTCCCGTGTATAGGACTAAGGAGTATGCCTCGTCCGTTGGGTAGGTAAACTGGGAAGTCCCCTGTATAGGACTAAGGAGTATGCCTCGTCCGTTGGGTAGGTAAACTGGGAAGTCCCGTGTATAGGACTAAGGAGTATGCCTCGTCCGTTGGGTAGGTAAACTGGGAAGTCCCCTGTATAGGACTAAGGAGTATGCCTCGTCCGTTGGGTAGGTAAACTGGGAAGTCCCCTGTATAGGACTAAGGAGTATGCCTCGTCCGTTGGGTAGGTAAACTGGGAAGTCCCGTGTATAGGACTAAGGAGTATGCCTCGTCCGTTGGGTAGGTAAACTGGGAAGTCCCGTGTATAGGACTAAGGAGTATAATATCCCCTAGCAGTGAGCATGGTAAAGAACCTTTAATAGGAATCTATTCATTGGTAAGTCTTTGGATTCAGTTCAAATATAATGTTTTCCCCACTGGGGAGGGTTTCAGGAGAATTAGATCCATCCCTAGGAGCAAGTTATGTCTACTTAAAAAGGGTATGAGTTAAATATAAACATCAAAGATTTCCTGTTCGTACCAGTTTCTGTCTGATTCCCCAATTCTTACCATTTAATGGGGATTAATTTCTAATTTCTGTCTTATCCAAGGAGATGCCAGGGTTCTCAATAGACTTTAAAAGTGAAGAGTCATATGACTCTTGACTCAAAAATCCCAAGGGTCAAAATTGAAATGTCAAAAAACAAATATAAATCGAACAAATCGAAGCACCGTTTTATAAAACATCCTATAATGACTTTAATTTTAGTAAATTCTGTAAATATTTTATTGCCAAGAAAGGTGTGCAAGGATATGCATTTGAACTTAAAAATCTACTATTCCATTTTACAATAATGTGTCATTATGTCAAAGATTCAAAGTTATGTAAGGCTGTTTAATAAATTAGGGTCGCTATTTGTTAATATTATAAGTTATTGGTGTTATTATAACACAAGCTCTCTTTTTTTCTGCTTCTTCGGGGTCTGACAGTGCACCCTCAGACAGTGCATCCCCAACAGGCAGTTTCTTAGAAACGAAAATATACTTCTTTGCGCCATTTGTGTATTGAACATACATAAATTAATAAATAACGACTTGACAGTACAAAAATAGTATGTAACCACAAAATATCACAATGCGTAAAGTCAGGTAAGTTTTGACTGAACGATAACACGGGTTAAAAAACGCTCTGTTTATGTACATTTCCCCGATTTATAAATATTTAAATTATTCTCATTAAAATTATATTTCTTTGTTCTTTAAAACGTGCGTAAAAAAACAACAAACACAACTAAACAAACAACAAACGCAAATAAAGTCGATTTTATCTTTTCACATGTTTGACCGCTAGCATTTGTTTTATCTCAGTTCGGTCTAATTAACCAGTAATCAATCAGAAGCCGGAAGCAATCAATTAAACAATTAATGCAATCAAGTCATAATAGTCTCCACCCGCAAAAAGCATCATAAACTTCAAAGATAATTGTTGAACTATTAACACAAAAGCAGCAATTAGATTACACAGTGACACCATTTACAGACAGGTTATTTCCGCCTCTGTGCCACAAGCTGCGACAGCAGCCAATATGATTGGTCGAGAGGCGCTGAAGGTCTTCAAGCATGATGTCATTCACTTTTACGCAGCGCGTGCTCATTGTTGTGATGTTTGGACTATCGAAATAGGTACATGTGTATTGGATTGATGCTTGGAAGCAAATACGCGCGTCATAAAAATGCACAGGTGGTAAATTAGCTGCGTCAGAATTGGGTCAAATTGAATTTCCATGCGTCAAAACGCGTGTGTACGGGTCTATTGAGAACCCTGGATACTTTCTGTCCGCGACTGAGAAAGTGTCTGTTCTTTTAGCTGGCGGGAAGTATATTATAGTGAACGGGTAGAGAATATCCTGTCTAGAGTTGATATCAAACTGCCGAAAAAGCATAATTTTCATTTATGTTACTGTGTATACATGTAATTACATTCACCTAGGAATGAGCTATATTGGGGACTTGTAGACCTTACATGTTTGTATGTGTGCGTGTGTATTGATTGTGATGCGCACAGCTTGCCAAAGAAACACTGGTGAATGTCTGTAGTATGGACTGATGCATACATACACATTGCAAACACAGCCTCTCTTATAAATGCCGTCTTTATACAAGGCCAAATCAACAGAACCAGTTGACAAATCAACAGAACCACGATGGTGTGAATCAATAGCTTGTCTGAACCATCAAATCTCTAGAGGTTACAGCACTGTGGCACCAAGGACATTATAATAACTGATGAACCGTTGAGAATCTACTGGTTACTTAAACAGGCATTGATTTGAAGATAAAAAAAAAAGTTATGGTCAGGAAACTAATGTTCCATTTTCCATAATAGATAAAGCATGCAGAATAGCATGAAGCAAACGTCCTTGATACTAACGTGAGATACAAATGACATGATTGTATAAAAACGAATACACGCGTTTTACATATATTTTGGGTCAGTAGGTCAATGGTCAAGGTCACTGGTACGTACAAGGCAAGTAACAGTTTAAATATCTAAAATGCATGTAATAAGCTTTCCAAGGAACACTTCTCTAGTTCAAATATCTAATATACATACTACATTAAATTATATATGTATATATATACCCTTTCTCAGTTTATGTATAAAAGTAACTTTACACGAAGTAACTTCTAATCTTCTGTAGTGGAACATAAGGCCAAATAAAAAAATACTTTTGTTTTCGCTAACATGGCCAAATAAATTTGGGTTAGGTCAGTAGGAATATTTGTTTATTTACAAAGTTGGGCAGAGCTTACCAAAGATCAGCAGAGCTTATGCCGTGGTGCGGTCCGTCTGTCCGTCAGTCTTTGTAGCAACTACTCTGAAACTACTGGATGAATTTTCATGAAACTTTACAGGAATGTTGCCCATGATGTCTAGCTGATCCTAGAAACAATTCATTGATGTGAAATCCAAGATGGCAACCAAAGCTAAAAATAGATTTTCAAAAAACAAGTTTGTAGCGATGATTTTTTGAAAACTATAAGTGAGACATGGGACTTTTTCTATAATGATCAGCATGGCATGATGTTGGTCCTTGTCGAAAATCGTTTTGATTTGACATTAAACATGGCTGCCAACGGCCATCTTTGTTTACATAGAGTTATATAATAAAAACGTTTAGCGACTACTCTGAAACTTTTCTGAAACTTCACAGGAATGTTGCTTTTGATGTCTAGTTGATGATAGAAAAATTTCAGGCATACTGGAAATTCAAGATGGCCACCACGGCTAAAATAGATTTAAAAAAACAAATTTGTAGGGACTACTTCCTGAAAACTATGTGATATTGATATGGGACTTTTACTGAAATGATCAGCATGACATGATGTTGGTCATTGTTGAAAATCATTTTGATTCAACATTAAACATGGCAGCCAGCGGCCATCTTTGTTTACCTAGAGTTATACAATAAAAATTTGTAGAGACTACTCCTGAAACTACTTGACAGGTTTTCATAAAACTTAATGCTTAAAACAAGAATGTTCATCTAGCTATCAAAACCTATCAGTAGAGCTTTTACGCATATTTAAATATAGACTTGATCGAAGGGTTTTAACTATTTGGGATTTTCAGAGAATTTAAAGGTGCACGTTTTATGAGCAAGAATGGAGTTTTACACATTTGCACTCATAGAATCACGTTAAATGTTTTCTCTTTTTCAGGTGCTAATTGAATTTGATGATATTGATTGGACGCGACGTGAGTGGGTTCGCATCCATGACATATTCCAGTTGTTCCTTGTGGAGCATACATTGGTCTGGGCCGAGCGGCCAGACCCGGACAAACCCCGACAGTCTATATCTTGGCCGGGACTGGTGAGTACACTGCACCAAATATTTTTATGCCCCTGCCCCCACCACCGAATGGTGAGGGGGCATATAGCGTTAGCCATGTCTGTCCGTCCGAGTGTCAGTCAGTCCCTAAAAATGTGCGTCTGTCTCCTCCCCGAGTTTTCAACCGATTGTTTCGATGCTTACCTATGATGTCAAGCTGTGCATATAGATTCTTCGTCAAAATTGACGCTGTTTACAAGGGTAACAGACTTTTTTATAAGGTTTTACTTAAAAATATCTTGTGTGTTAATCTTCTCCCAGTTTTAAACCAATTGTTTCGAAACTTTATACGTGTGGAATACTTACCAGGGCAAGAAAGTTTGTTTCCGAGTTACTCGTCCTACGCAATATTTGAATGGACAAATTGATAAATAGTTAAAGAATTTATCTGAAGTTTAACTCGTCCTGCATCAATAAGCACTCGTCATAGCGAGCGGACGTGTGGAATTTTCGTGCCCTGCTTACGTATGATGTCAAGATGAGCATGTCGATTCGGTGTTAAAATCGACGATGTATTACCTGAGTGACGTCCATTTTCAAAAAACTTTGTTGTCAAATTTTCTGTTTTCGGTGGAGGCATACATGTCCCATGGACACATTTCTAGTGTAATATACAGTTTATCATAATACAATGGAATAGAAACGAGCACACATTTACATATATGACTACTTACATATGTGACTACGCATCTATCAGAACACAGTGATATAAAAATCTGTAGGGTGGGGTCCATAGGATGGACAGTAGGGTGGAAGAAATTCTTGTTTCTGTTTTTAAAGGTCTAGAGGGTTTCTGAAATATGTAACTTGCATTTGTGTTATTGACCTCAGTTTGAAAAGTTTACAAGGGTTAAAAAGATGTTTGTTTGCTAAATAATTGTGTTCATGTAGAGAATTAGCCGAATTCAATCCGTCCACTATTAATATACTGCAGGGCAGGAAAATTTGTTTTGGAGTTACTCTACCTTCGTAATATTTGAATGGTCAAATTAATAATTTTCTAAAGAATTTAACTGAATTTTCGTGCCCAGAACTGGTAGGCAAAATTACATTGCTTGTTTTGTTTGACTCCAAGGTGCAATAAAAATATCTGCTATTTCTATAGTAACATGTAAATATGTCATAAAGTACTTTGCCGTAGGCATATATATAGGCACAGACCTAATGATTATTTAAATCGGTCAGACAGCAAAAATCCACATACATGTATATCCGAGAATCATTGAGGCATTTCGTAATCCGAATAAAGCTTCTGTTTCTTTTTGGTTATATTGGATGTCTTGAAATAGCCTGTATGATTTATAAAAATAAAAGGATGTTGGAAGTTGTATTATATTGAAATAGTGACCATTTCTTGCCTCATTTTTAAATCATCCTTAGGAAGTTGTCTGGACTACAATACTCGGAATGTTTTTAGAATAGACTTATCTGTTGGACAGAACAGATAGAAACTTCATACAAGTGTTCCGGTGCATTGCCTTTAAGGTAAACACTACAGAACAAGTAATAGATAGAGTATGATTTCATCTCATTGGTTAATTTAAACATCGAGATGGGCGTACGATGGGCGTACGCCCATCGAGGTGTTTCAATTAACCAGTGAGATGAAACCATACTCTATTTGTTTTGTAGCATGTCCATTTCAGCTCCCTGCCATACTCTAACTTCCAATAACTGGTAGTTGTAGCATGATCGGTGTTATTTCCTTTGATGAATGCAGAGCATTAAATCGTTTAATTTAGGGTAACTAAAGGGGCGTGGCTATGCCGTGCTACAACTACCGGATATTGGAATTTAGAGTACGGTCACTATGACGTCACAGTGTTACTAAGTACACCATGCTACAAAAAAGATAGAGTCTGTCTCAGCTCGTTGGTTATTTAAACACCTCGATGGGCTACGCCCATCTCGGTGTTTAAATAAGCCAACTTGCTGAGACCAGACTCTATCTATTACATAAGACCTGTCAGAATAACTGTGAGAATAACAGTGAGAATAACAGTTAGAATAACTGAAATAGAACTGAAATGGACATGCTACAACATTATTTGTGGTGTGTTTTGAGGATTGGTGATATTTCTGATTAACCATACACAGATGAGCATCTACATCTTTCTGTGGTGCTCTTCTTTGTTTTACAACAACTTCATTGATCCTGAGGAAGGTCCATTATTGACCAAAACTAGAATTGAATGTTGTTTAACGGCTCGTCAACACAGTATAGGTTAAAAACTAGAAGAGAAAAAAAAAGTGATCGTTTGACGCTGGTTGTTTGTCTATCTTACCGATTCTTACTGATGACGGGAGGTATACAGTACTGGTTCTTCCTACCCAGGAAAGAAATGGGTTGTCTGCCTCCAAGCAACCATTTTTCTCAAGGGTTATTAAATTGGGAGTTTGATTGACGAGATGGTGGGCTATCATCAACTAATGATTTCTTGGAAATTTCTTTAGTTTGGAGATATTGGTCCGAAACTTGCTTCATACTGTAGTTACCTTTTTTGGAAAGAAAGTTTGGGATTGTATTTGAGGTCGCTGGGTTAACTGTAACTGAAAACAGAAAACATTGTTTCTGGAAAATATGGTTTCTGGAAAATAACTTTAATTAGGAATAAGATATTAGTGTGCATGTTGCTTATATGGAAAGGAACCTTGTGATTGTGTTTAAGGTCACTGTGGTCAAGGTCAGTGTTACTAAAAATAGAAATGGTGTGCAGTAACTTCTGTAAGTGAATGAGATATTGAAGTGAAACTTAGTGTGTAGGTCGCTTCTATAGAACAGAAGCTTTTGATTGCCTTAAAAATAACGCATTGCAGGGGTCAAAATCACTGTCACTTAAAATAGTAAAAAAGTTTTCCTGGCAATATATTCAGCTAAGAAACAGAAATTTGGTGTGTAGAAAGGTACTGTGTATAAAGCTTGGGGTTGCATTTGAGGTCACTGGGATAAGGCAAAGATCACTGTTTCTTAAAATGAAAAATGTTTTCCACTTATTAATGGAAGATATTTCAATGAAAATTGTTGGTTACATAGCTTTTGTAGAAAGAGAAGATTAGAATTGGGTTAAAGGTCACTGGGGTCAAGGTCATTGTTTTTTCTTTTTTTACAGAATGGGAGTCTGAAAAGCAGCCTGCAATTAACATGTTGCCAGTTGTCAATCATTTATCCATTTTAACCAATCCAACCAATACGATACCTCCGACAAACAATAGCACGTGCAACAGTATAATAAAGCATGTGCAACTGAATTATAATATAACCTACATGCATTGTCAATATACTCCGACATCAACAATAGGGCGGAGATATCTAAGTACTGGCGTCATGTTAATTTCTTTGCAGATGATCAGTCAAAACATTTGCCACAAAATCCATGTTTTTACCCAGAGCATGTTCACAGCTTATAAATGACTTTTGTTACTTTGAAGCACCTTGTATTTATCTTTACTATTTCATGTTTAAATGTAAACATGATTAATTTCATATTTTCACTGAAACAACTTTCCTAGATGTTAAACCTGGTTGTGGTTACTATATAACTTCATAACTTTAGGGATTTTTTGTTTATAAATACACTGTACTCTCTTGTTTAAACTTGATAGTTGACAGGCATATCTATCTAAATGAATGTCTTTGGGCTGGAAAGAATACAATATGCTTGTCTTCTTATACTCACATAGCTGTCACTTTGGTGAGAAGTTTAAAAAATATACCAAATGATCAGTCATTATTTGAAGAAATAAAAAAAGACATTTGAATTCAAACAAAGTGTTTGTCATGGTTTGAAATGTTGTTAGTGTAAAGAAATGTGAGTTTAAACACTTTTTGATGAATTTTAAATGTTTAACACAGTTTGGTAAAAAAAGTATTTTTATTTTACCAACTTGTGTGAATCTAGGAATTCATGATTGAATACCCCAAATCTATTTCGGAGTTGCAACTCCCACACAAATAGCTGGAACTGTTTGGCATGGCAGTCACGTTTGTGTTCTATGGTTTGTGTTCTATGTCAGATTGTGTTATATTGTCATGTGTTAAATGGCAACATGGTGATGTTTCAATGATGTATAAAGAATATTGTTATGCAGAGATTGGCTATGTCTTGCTTTGTTTACCTATCTAGTATCTAGACTCAATAGCAACGTGGCTTTGTGGTTGAGAGTCAATCTCGCATGGTTCAATTTCCAGCAGTCGGGTCATAGCAAAGCCTACATAATAATGGTACTAGTAATTCCTTTGCTTAAAGTTCAGCATATAAACGGTAGTTCTGGGACTGATCAGCCCGGTGTCCGTATAATGTGACTGGGTGGGCTATCATGTCATGTGTGGTATTCCAATGTGGCAGTACTATAAAGTTGAGCAATGAGCTCATAAACGGTAGTTCTAGGACTGGACAGCCCGGTGTCAGAATAATGTGCCTTGGTGGGGTATCATGGTATGTGTTAATCCGAGCCTTCTCTGACCTTACCAGCCCTTTTTAGGACTGGTTGTGTACAGGTGCTTCCTGTAGTAAAAAACACGGGGATCTCCTCTCCCTCGCGGTTTTAAGTAAATAGATCAAAGAAAGTATGCATTGAACTAAGATTTCAAGCATCTAAAGCGATTGTCAATATATTTATTTACCTATTTGAACCGAAATATTTGTTACCGTATATTAATCCTTATAAAGTTGTAATGGTCAACCTTTCAGACGAAGCTAAAAAATATTAAATTTCCAACATTTGTTATTATTCAGGTCAAATGTCACGCGATCGAGACCGGTGCGGCGATAAATATTTCCTGCATTTCAGTTTCAAAATTGCGACCAACTTTTCCTTTTGGCACTCGCAGTTCTCTGAACAACATCCAATTGTTTATCTTTAAAGTTTAGATCCTAATTATGCTCTGAGGAGAGTTTGTTCCATTCCAAAAATTCCTGGATGTTTTCAGCTGATAGTGTACTTACTTGATGAGGGGAATATGAATGCCTTCTCCTCCCATGAGAAATCACCAGAATTTAATTAATATGCAAATTGACAATATTGTGGATATAGTAAATAAAAGTGTACATCAAAACAAAATGTTTTATTGTGTCACTACAAACGATAAAGGTGCAGTTTTATCATTCATCTTTGTATTAAACATTAATAGATCGATCTGTTAAGCGAAGATATCGTAAAAAATCAAAACGGCGCCACAAACATTGGTGAAAGTTCATGACTGTGTGGTTTTAGTGACCCCCGGTTTTCACTATAAGGGTTCCTCTGACCCTAAAAAGACACAAAAAAAAAAGAGAAAAAGGCTTTTAGGGTTGGAGAAGGCTCATATTAGGTATGTGTCTACGGTGTGGTATTCCAGGGTGGCCGTACTATAAAGTTCAGCACAGAGCTCACTGCTACAAGTAGACACCGATGCCATATAACTGAAATATTGTTTATAAAAGCAATGATCACCCCAAACATACATAACATAGTATCTACACACTATTGGTCACGTATACCGGTATGGAGTTAAACCTCAAAACTGGGGACTGTGTCAAAGTGTAAATACACGCTTCATACCATTGTCGTGATTGTCAAAACTTTAGTTATTTCTTTGTTATACTATCTGTGGTTTAGGCTTACTTGTAAGGCATGAAGGATTTAGCAATACAAAGCCTTCTTCACCTCCCGTTTGAATTTGGTCGGTACAGAATATAAAACCATAAGAGCTCACAGATTCTCACAGCTGAAAACTTATAAATATCCGATTATTTATTAATGGAATGACAAACGTCATCGATAATAGACAAAAATGAAGAAATTTCTTTAAATTTGCTCTTTTTATGCCTGTGAAAGGAGGGTGCATATAGTAATCGCATTGTAAGTCCGTCCGAAGCCATAGCTTGAAAAGAACTGAAGGGAGTTTCTTGAATCTCGCACAAAATGTTAGTCACAACAAGAAAGTTGCATTACGCAACAATCAGGTCCATACCTCAAAAATTAAGGTCACACTTGGAGGTCAAGGGTTTGAATGATTCAGATTTGTGTCTCGGCCATAACATCAAAATTACTGAAGGGAATATTTCATAAAGGACTTGGTATGATAAAGGACAAAATTAGCCCCCAATATTGAAATTTTTAATGCACAAGTTTTGAATATCTAATTTAGCTACAAATGAACTGAATCAATATTAAAACTCATTACAAGTATGTTTGAAGGCTCTAAATGAGTTTAAGAGCTTCACAAACAAGGCCTTTTCTTTCAAAAAATGACATTTTTGTTCATTTTCAGCAGTTTTCGATCAGTTTTTGGTCTTGGAAATACAGAGCGCACCCTCAAGCACAGCTGATTTTTTGTTGAAACAGGTACTTGATAGGGATGCATCATCAGCCAAAACACTGTGTGTGCTCGGAGGTGCACTCTATATTTTTAGGATCAAAATCTTGCCCAGAAAGGTCCAAAATCTACAAAATATAACAAAATTACCAAAAATACCTTTTTTTGAGACGCTATTAAATCTTCTAGATAAATAAAATAAATAAAAATATATTTTGAAGATAGAATATGATCAATTTACTTCAATATGCATAACAGATTATATTATGTAAAATTTTTTTTTTTGCATTTTGAATATATTGGGGGCCAAAATACCCGCTTATCATACCGTGTCCTTTCACTGTGTTAATCAGTGATTAATAATAATCACGATGAGAAATTGTCACCCACGAGAATAAAGTCCATACCTCAGAGGTCAAGCTCAGAGGTCAAGGTCACACTTGGAAGTTAAAGGTAAAATGAATCAAATTCATGTCTCAGCCATAACCTTGAAATTACTGGAGGATTTGATGGAACGTCACACAGATGTTTAGTACAATGAGAAGGTGTGACATGTGCAAGAATCAGTTCTGTATCGCAAAGGTTAAGGTCACAGAGGTAAAATACATCAACATTGACATAACTCAAAAACTACATAAGGGAATTCATCAGACTGCACGCATATGTTTAGCAGGATGAGATGGTGTGTTGAGCTCATTATTCATTCTATGTTCTATTTACCATCTTGTTTTACCTGTATGCTTGCTGTCCGGGTTAATAATAAATATGTAGGACTTCACCGTGTCCGCTTTATGTCCCCTGGTCTATAACTTGATTTTCATCTGACTATAACTTACACCAGATGGGTTCCTGTTATGTTACAATGTGTCACTGACAACTGACAGGTCAAGGTCAAGGCCACACTAGTGGCAAAGGCAAATTAATGTTGACATGAAGATGTGTTGCCAAAAAATTCCCAGGTTCCAAAATTCCCAGGTCCCAAAATTCCCTGGTCCCAAAATTCCCAGGTCCCAATCATTACGGTCACACTTGTATAACTTGCGAACCAGTGTACCAACATTAATGTATGGCGTTTAACATAAATTTTAACAATCTTTCAGTCATTTCACGACTGTCTACTTGTAGCACAGTGACGACTGTCTACTTGTAGCACAGTGACGACTGTCTACTTGTAGCACAGTGAGCTGAATGCTCATCTTAATAGTGCCGCCACAATGAAATACCACACCGTGTCACATTTAATACTGACCGGGTCAACTAGTCCTATAACCACTCTTTTATGTATGCTGAACGTCATGCAGGGGAGCTACTAGTTCCATTTTTATGCAGTCTTTGGTATGACCTGGCCGGGGATTTGACCCACGACCTCCAGCATGGGAGGCAGAGGCTCTTCCAGTGGGCCACGCCACAGTTGAGAAATATGATGTGTCAAACAACTGCTCATTCGCTATAAACAAAGTCAAGCAACTCAACATCAGGTTCAAGGTTCAACTTTTGTCAAAGGTCAAAAATGGGTATTTTTCCTGTCCGCTCTATAACTTTTGAAATGGTAATGTACATGCATAGTACATTTAGTCCTGTTCTGGACATTGTGTGTGGTTGGTGGTAAATCTATAAGATCTTTTCTAACTTTATAGATCATTTGTCCAGCTACAGTACAAAATTGGACAACATATGACTTGATACACTTATTTCAACGATTTTCATAATTTTGTACCCATGCATGACACTGTTTGAAAATTGTTTGCAGATATGTTTGTTTACAATGCAAATCACTCTACCCACTTATGAATTGAATTGAATATTGTTTAACGGCTCATCAACACAATATAGGTTATTTAGAGCCAAATAAGGAGAATCTTCAAAAGAGGGATTTCTGTGTAGGTGTTGCAAGGACGTCAGGAGACTAATGGAATGCTGGGTATTTCAGCATTTCCTTTAATATCTGGTTCTTAATCAAGAAAATAGTAATTGATTTTCCAGACCTTTAATGAAATCTTTTCATCAAGCATTTTACATTAGGCTAGGTCAGTTTTGAGATAATTGAATGTTGTTTAACGGCTCATCAACACAGTATAGGTTATTTAGAGCCGCCCCAGAGAGAGGGGAAGGATACATAGGAATCCGGGAACCTGCCCTACTCTTATTATCGAATAGATTCCTATGGTTCTTTAACGTGCTCGGAGGATAGACCGATACACGGGACCGCCCGGTTTACGTCCCCATCCGACGGACAGTTTTGAGATAAATGAAAGTAGGTAATTTACTAGTAGGATAGGACACCGGTATCATATCGTTACCTGTTTCACTGGGAACCGGTATTTACCCGTTTGAAAAAAACACGGTACCCTTATCGGTATTTGGAAAAATGTGTCTAACCGCTGTGATCGCGATGAACTATCAGCGTGTTGTGATTAACACCCAGACTCACACAGCATGCGATTCACTGGCATTGTTGTGCTGTGTAGTACCTAGCAATTTAATCGAGAAACCACGTCTATTTATAGAACATAATTTACACGCTTTATGGAACCAACGGTCATAGTCTACGCCAGGCTTTATAAACTGAAACCAGTCTAGAAATGAGGCACGCATTTGGATACGTATTTTCCTATTAACTTTTTCCAACAATTAAATCATATTAAAACACAAGAAACTCACAATAAATATAATGTATGTATTAAACTGAACCAGTGCTCAAAGAAAATTATTTTTAGAGACAGGCCCAGGGCTTGTTGCTTCTGAAAATGGACAGGCCCTGATTTAAAATGGACAGGCCCTGATTTAAAATGGACATGCCCTGATTTAAAATGCAAAGGTCCAATATTTTTTTCTTAGTGGAAATGTGTCTTTATTCGCTTTTATAGCACACATTTGTATGTATTACTCAAACTCAGAACCTCCCCTGACTATATTTTTCTTTTTGTTACCACTTTATGCTCCCTAGTCAGCAGACTTATTTATCACTTCGTTAGAATAGAATATATATTACATTGAAATTTACAACCGATGCAAAGGAGAGTACTAGCACTTTTGCTAAACTATAATAATCAGCGCCGACTTGGTGAAACTGGAGCCGAACTTGGAGCCAAATTTTTAATCAGGTTTTATTGTACTATCAGGGCCTCCTCTAGCTATATTTTTCATTTTGTCACCACTTTCTCCAAGTTAAAGAATGAGGAGGTTAGAGTAAAATTCATTTAAAAGTAGGATTCCAGGAACTCCTTACACATGATAAAAGAAAGAATGATGGATTAAATAATCAATAGAAATGTTTTACTATTCGATTTATTATGTGTAAAAAAAAAAAATCCGAAATTATGTACCATCTGAACTACTATGACACCGCACTTTTACGGCCCGAAAATTCACAAACATTCAATCGAAATACCATCAATTAGGAACTTTTTTCATGCATTAATGTGTTTTGAATGCCAAAAATGGTATTTCTTATCAAAGAGGTAAGAAAACACAACCCTAAAAGCAGGATAATGTTGTTTTACGTCAGAAATTGTCGATCTCAAAGTTGTGACAAACTGCCGACTCGACGCCAGGCAAAATATTCAAACTTCTTATTGTTTTAATTTGTCTATAACACATTTTAATTACTTTATTGCAAGTGTTTTCACAGTTCAGAAAACACATGGGAGTATTTTATCTTGAGATCAAGTAAAAATAAATAAAAATAAAATCTTTTTTTTTTAAAGACAGGCCCGACGGGCTCATTGTATGCAAAATGAGACAGGCCCGGAATGGATTTCGAGGAGCCCCGGGCTTCGGGCTATCCTATTCTTGGAGCACTGGGAACATGAAACAAAAAAACATGAAACATTTTCAAGCGTGCAGACAAACTGAAACATTTTTGGAATGTTTTTTATATATTCACAGTTAACAGTCTATTAAATCATTTTAGAATTATTTTGTATTTAGAATTTTGTAGTCTTTGTTTCAAGAAACTCAATGAGAGATACAGACACTTTCTCACGGCAATTTAAATGCTCAGTCAGTTCTCAGAACACACTGAGTTGCATCATAATGGCATGACGTTATGTCATAATACCAGAGTGTGATGTCATAATACCAGAAAGTGATGTCCTGATAGAAATAACCAAATATGAAATATGAATGAACCATTCTGATTGGTTCAGTGATAGAAATTGGACCAATTAAACCAGTTAATTTAGCAAGGTGAAAAAGCTCAATACGTTCTTAGAACTGATTGAGCTTTTTACTTCACATTGAGTAATGGACATTGAGTAAATCCAGAACCATACAATTCTAATAATAAAATAATTCTAAAATGATTTAATAGACTTATTAATGAATCATCACAGGTGCGCGCTATGTTGGGTAATTCTACACAAAGTAATTTAGATTGTTTGACCACTAGAAAATGGCAAAATGGCCTGAAATGGATACTTTGAGTCAAAAACAGTGACTTCGCATACATTCTCGTGGCTCTTGCTACCCTCAAACTCGACGAATCAGGTGAAGTGTGGGCTTTGCGTGAGGTGTACTGTGTATAATTAAGCTAGCACAATATACTGTAAATAATAAATTACGTTTCAGCCAAAGGTTTTACATTATGTACATGAACAATTCTGTCATTACTTTCTGAAGTTATACATCATTGGAGTTGGAATTTTTAGTGGTAACTAAAAATACCTTTGTTTTTAAAATCAGTTGAGAAAAAAATTAAGCGCTAATATATTTTGGATACGGCGTTTCTTATGTAAACTCCTTGTTGGTTGCTAGGACAGCAGAAAATTAGAAAATCTCAAGTATCTTCAATAAGCTTTAATAAATTGTGATAAAACTTTCAGAGTATTTAATTTAGACGTACCAAACACAATAACAAAAATATATGATTTTTTATGAAGCAGATATTTGCATTTAAAATGCCCTATCTAAGACAACTTTTGCATGATGATTATTATTGTTACCAATTTCAAATAGAAAGGTTTTGCAAGTTTACTATCACTAAAATGTCTCAACAGCACTGTACTATTTAAATTATGTTGTAAAAGTCCAATAAACCTTTGGCAGATACAAGCGCCCCAAACAGTAATCTTGTAATGTACACAGTAGATGTCAGACCTGGTTTCGCCTTCTTTTCTCTGTGTTTATAACAGGAGGTTTAAGCTACACAAAGCCGTGGTTGTACACACTAGTGTAAACAAGTGGAACAACTAACAATTTTCTTAGGGGTCATCTCAAAGTAAATAGTTTATATACTAGTTTGCATATATATTTGAAAACGTTTTACTGTCTGTTTTACTATATTTAAATAGATCTGAACATTTTCGCTTATTAACCTTAATATTGTAAACGTAACTAATAATTCTAAAAACACTGATATATTTTTAGAAATGTTGTACTTGTACGAGTACATATAAAATAGAAAAATCAGCAAATGTATTGTGGAATCCTCTGCAAATTGCCATATTTCCATGTGGCTTGCATTCATGGCTGATACATACAATCATGAAGTCATTTAAAAGAAAAGGTTTTAAATTGAACTAACTTTTTTGTGTATAGTTCATTCGACTTGATCTTTGTAGTCAATACCAAAGCGTACTAATCTTGTCATTGATATATTATTATTAGTTGTCTAGTCATGGGTGGTCAGCCCAAGGGAGCTTACATTAAGAAACTAACCAAATAATGGCAATATTACACTAAAAAACAGGTTCTTTAAAATGCCCGTGATTTTGTATACATGAAATGATGAATTGACTCTTAATTCGATGAACCTGTTTTGGAGTTTGCTCTGGGTGGTTGAAGCCGTTTATATTGTCTATCAAGTCAGGATTCTCAAAATACCAGGGGTCTGGAAATATTTTGAAAATTCACTTGCCCAGGGCAAGTAGATTTTCAAAATCCACTTGCCCTGCCCAAAATGTCACTTGCCCCAATTTCAAAAGTCACTTGCCCCAAAATAAAGCTACGTCGAGACCGCACGCTAAGTTAAATCCTTTTCTCTCACTGTTTTTTTTTGTCATAAATTTTTACATAATTTCATTGTAAAATGAATGACTTAAATCATGAAGGATCAGAGCTATAGCTTGTGACCATTGTGCACATATCAGTGTTTTCCTCCACCGGTGGGAGAGGGGGAGTGGGGTGTCAGTGAGGATACCCCGAGGATAAAACATCACTGATGAACCTGGTAACAAATTGGTAGACCCTAATGCTTATGGAATTAAGATGTACAAGATGCTTGCTCCTAGTGCAAAAGGGCAGGCAGTTAACAAAAAAAAGATGCATTAGGTCGAACAAAACTTGTTTCTACTTTTACATTTGTTATAGACTACACCAGATAAAAAGAATGAAAAGAATGATGCATTAGGTCAAACAGAACTTTTTTCCTACTTTCACTTTCGTTATATAATTTATGTAGATAAATCTTATGTGTTGGAAATTATTAGCACGGTTTATGCCTAAATTTGACTGGTACTGTAGTTGTTTTTCTGTTAATATCTTTTGAGATGCCAAATTGCATTTCTTCGAATAATTATCGAAACTAGCCAAGGTCGAAGCACATCTTCGATACAAGTTCAAAACAAAAACACGCCGTTCCGTCATTGATCTCGGATTCATTCAAAACAAACATGGCATTTTGAAATAGAAACAGAGGCACACCTAGCTATTCATTACGACATGCGTCGATAGCGACATGCGTCGAAAGCAACATGCATCGATAGTTTCTTTGCTCATCAAACAACGCCGTCAAATTGCCATAATCGTTTAATTGTCCTACTTGTTTACAAATTGGTTTGATTGAATCGCCATTGTTTCACTTTACCACGTGGTAGTGAACGGGAGTTGTTTCATTGGCTGATAAAAATACATCGGTTATTTGATTGGATAATATGGATACAGTACTAGGTTAAGTGTTGCGTCATGATTTTTAATTATTGAACAGAATATATTACCTACGACACACCGACCGACATACAAAGCGACAACACCATCTCAATAACTGATTTACACACTGATGTGTATTTCACACTAATCTGGCGCGTGACTTAATTACTTCCTGCATAGAGGGGCTCGTTACTGTGGTATATTTCACACGGTATACGAATTCTAAAGACCGCACGTCTTCAATTGAAGATTGGCACCCCAAGCGTTCCTCGGCCACTCAAATTCTGATAAACTGTCAAGTGGGAGGGATTAAACAATAACGAACAACACAGGTCAGTTTTAACAGGTCAGTTTTATGACACTTATCAGTAATTGCTCGCGGCGAAGGCGACGGGTGGTTAATTACTACGAAATTATCGGCAAACTTCACAGTCCAGGCAAATTTTCCCTTGATTTTTATCTGATAATGAAACGTCCATCGGGCAAGTGACGGACAACCAGATTTACGAAGGTCACCTGCCCGCACCCAAAATCCACTTGCCCGGGGCGTCGGGCAACCATATTTCCGGAGCCCTGAATACGCAAGTTATATGTATAATAGTACCTTGTCATCAGTAGGTTTAGAAATGGTGTACACCTGTTGTAAAATTTGGCTGTTGTTGGTGGTATAGCTACTTTAAGTGTACTTCTTGTTCAAGGTGGTATTTTATTATGAAGATTATCAGTGCCAATAGCAGATGTAGTTGAACATTGCATGACAAAAGAAATGAATGCATTCAGTCATAAATCAACCCATTCATCCGTTTGTTTCAGTAAAGGATAATTTAAATGATTTTGCAGCAGCTCTGAACAGCTGCAAGAATCTCTGATAAATTGCAAAAAACATCAAAAGGGAGAGTTTTCCAGTATAAACACATGTTATCTAAAAATTATGGTAAAATATTCACAGAAATACAAGTGGCATGTTGTCCTCAGCTCTATCATCGATTCCACCTCCCATTCTCCATTCTGGTTTGGTATGTTAGAATATGCATTGATTTTTCTGGTCTTGCCCCACTATCTAACCAAGCTTTTAATTGACAGCAGTGATGCTTTGATCAATCTTCCTGGATGCTTGGGTTATGCAGAAGATAATCTGGAGGAATAGTGCAGATATCATTGTTTTGTTTGGATACTGCTGCAGTTTAAATACAGAAAGAGAAAGAAACTTTAAATTGGTTTGATACCTCCATGGCCGGGATAGTGAAGACACTGCGTCTGAAATCTTCTCGCCTCTCATCGCTGCGGGTTCGAATCCCTCTGGGAGCTCAACTTGTCAAGTGAGAATGTGTCAATTCTTACGGATGGTGGGAGGTAGGCATTACTGGTTCTACCCATAACAATTGGAGTGGTCTGCCTATACTACAAAACAATTGATCAACATAATATCTAGAGCCTAACATGTGCTAAAATGACGAAAAACACAATTCAAACAAATCAATCCTTTCCCGGATAATGATATTTTTTCTTACTCGATTGGGACACAAATTTGGCTATCCCATGTACTGGAGGCACAATTTCTAGTGTTACTAATTAAATTTTACGTTTTAGTCGCGGCCAAGCCTGTAAATGGAACCACCGTATAACTATCTTGACCCAGTATACATAATCCGGGCATTCATATTTTCTCACATCCGCTTTTCCAAATACAAAGGTCAAATTGCGTGAAAGAGTTAAGTGTGGGGTTCGCGTGAGCTGTACTGTATTAAAGCTGATATTTGTTAAAACAATTGACAGATGGACAGTGATTTTTTTACAATTTGGTGATTATGACTCCTGGGACTCGATCTTAAGAATGTATGAGTCCTTTGGAAAAGCTACGAGTCCTCACCTGAAATGAACCTGTATTTGGATGTTGTTTTTAAATACAAACCAGTGCTCCAAGAAAATAAAAATTGGGGACTAGCCCAGGACAAGTAGATTTCAGAAGTCCACTTGCTCTTGACTGAAAAGTCAATTGCCCTGATTTTTTTAGCTTGCCCCAAAATTGTTACTACCAAATTATGAATAGCCGGTACATAATTTCTGTTGATATTGAATATTTCCCTTTTTTTTTACTTTGTTTTATTTATAATTAATTAATAATACACATGTGATTAGAATCAAACAATAAGGTTCTATATTCCTTTGTTTCTTTTATTTATCCGTTGCATCATATAACAAAAACAATAATACTTTCTTTTACATTGTTAGGACCGCGCCGCAAATCACGTCAAAAAACGTACTGGGTTCTGCAAATTAAACCATCCAAACAGATGCGCATTCTCGGTGTTATTGAAGCTTGATTTGTGAATAAGCCATCTTTGTAAAGCGTTTTTATGATACAAACTTGCTAAAAAGCTAAAAATAGAAAAAGATAACAGCAATTCATCGAAAAGTTACAATATGAAACGAAATCACCGTTGAAACTGTTAATATTAGATTGATCTTTCTTCTTTTGTTGAACATGACAAATTCGTGTGACCACTTGATGTCAATATGAAAGCTGTAATGTGATTGGTCCAGATCGTGTTATCAACCAATGAAATGCGCATTTTTAAATTGATGAACTTTAATCAAGGGAGATTTTTTTCAACAAATACGGCTTCAAATTTTATGCAATAAAACGCAATTTTTAGTTTGAAAAGTTTGATTGTCCCGAGATTTTTTAGACTAGCCCGACGGGCAACCATTTTCAAAGAGAGACTAGCCCGGATTCAGATTGGACTAGCCCCGGGCATCGGGCTATCCTATTCTTGGAGCACTGCAAACTTTTGTTTAAAAAAAAAAGAAAGCATCACAGACGATCTAGACTACTGCAAGGTTGATGATTATGATTGGTCAGATGAAAATACAAACCTGGTTTTCCGCTCCTGACAGATTTACAGCCCGAGATAAAGCCCACAATTTAAAGAGAAACAGGAAATCAGAAAACCGGTGCCTTTAAAATTACAAAGCTGTGGGATTTACTATGCGTCCTCCGTTTCAGTTGTGAGTCCCCAGCAAATATTATGCGTCCTAGACACAGGACGCGCATGTAACAAAATCTCTTGTTTGAAATGAAACTTCAGATTCAATAATGGCTGGAAAATTTCAAAATGCCAATCTAACAAATTCACCCCCACCACATTTGGCTTGATTTTGACATTCATTCACATTCAGTTCTAGTTGATTACATATATATATATGGCTTAAATTAACATTTAAACAAATTCAATGGAGTACAGTAAATCATTTATACAGTAAATCATTTACTGAAATTACTCCATCTGAATACTCAATTAAAAATATATATGGGTGTGTAAATACATAATTATATGCCCAGAGGATTATCTGTATATAGTTAATCTGGATTAGATTTAAGGGTAAAAGTGAGAATGACATGAGGATTTAAGTACAATTGTTATGTGTTTGTCATTTTCCACTACTTCAATGGGGTGAATATTTTTATACAACCCAAATTACATTAACTTAGTGGACTAGAGCCAGTATTCCAGATAAGATTTCAGCACAATGTCAATGAGTGTTGTAGCATGAAAAAATAGTTACACATTATGTAAAAACTTAATTTACAAATGCTTATTTTTTTGGTTATGTCTAGGCGGAGTGGGCACGCTCAATTTTTCTAAGCTATTGAAGTGCGTTTGTGGGAATTTGGTTCTCAATATTTATCGGCAATATTTTTTTAATGAGGTTTTGTATGCATTGATTTTATTTTCAATGCGTTTTTAATGAAAAATTATACGTAATCCGAGCACTGTACAACACAAGCTTTAGATTCTACACGATTGAAGAAAAGCTAGAAAAACACATTCATTAAATGTCATCATTCTATTAGATTTTAAAGCAGCAAATATAAGACTGGAATGTTGGACGACCAATGTTAAAAAAATATGTACTGATATTAAAGATAATCACTAGTGTTACTAACCCTCAGGGAATTTGTTGTGGCTGAGTGGTTAGCATGGTACTCTTGGAATCTGGAGATTAGAAGTTTGAGCCTCGGTTTTTGTGTGTCCTTAGTACCCTTAGTCTTGTCTGGGTGGTCTCGTTAATCGGAGTGTGACCTCCGAGCATGTTCAGAATGTATGTGATAATTAGATTATGGCACAGTTGTCCGATATGTATGTTTCCTGGGTGCTCAAGATAATGTGTTGATGAGTGTCCATTTAATAAACAACAATTCTGCCCCAGCTAAGAGCAATTCAGTACTGACCCAGTTTGTCACCTTTTACTACATGAAGAGTTAGAAATAAGAGAATTGAATGTTGTTTAACGGCTCATCAACACAGTATAGGTCATTTAGAGCCGCCCCAGAGAGAGGGGAAGGATACATAGGAATCCGGGAACCTGCCCTACTCTTATTATCGAATAGATTCCTATGGTTCTTTAACGTGCTCGGAGGATAGACCGATACACGGGACCGCCCGGTTTACGTCCCCATCCGACGGACGAGGCTAAGGTAAAGTGTCTTGCCCAAGGACACACCGACGGAATTCAGTGGCACCACGGAGGATTGAACCCGGGGCCTCCGGTTACAAATCCGCCGCGCTACCGACTGCGCCACGCCAGCCCCTAGAAATAAGAGAACTATGACCTTTGATATAATAATATCTAGAGCCAAGCTAGCTGCCTTTGTAGCTGGGTATTTCAGCCTTGCCCTTTAAAGCTACAAACCTCTCCCTTGTTGTGCCATGACAAGTAATACACAATTTTGTTGCAAAATATTTTGCTCTATTTGTAGCAGAGATGCAGGTGTTGTAAATAGGTAAATGTCTAAATTATATCTGTATTTTTTTCTTTTTTTCTTACTGCTATTTTAAATATGAATTATGGGTTGCAAACTAAAATATTATTAATGCATATTAAATTGAATTGTTAGCTAATGGAGGCTTAGGTTATTTTGAGCCAGAGAGAGGGGAAGATAACTTCATACAGAGGAATCCGAGAACCATTCCGTTATTTGGTGGTTTAGTGCCTTTATATTAAGTATATTATGCCAAATTCCATTCAAATTCTATGGTGAATTCAAACACCACAACAACAGAATGTAAAAATGTTTCTGTTTGGATTTTTAATAAACTAGAATTATGTAATATATCTGGTCTAAAGCTCTATGACGTCACATACCGTGTAAACCTCTCAATATGATGTCCGACATAATAAACCTATACTTTAGTATATGTGTGAGTAATGAACTGTTTGTCCGAAATCATTGACCTTTTCAGTTTATTTTTAGAACATACTATATCTAAAATCGATCCCTATTAGGAAGATATAAATCTAATTATTTTGCCTAGTAATATATATACAACTATTCAAGCATTTTAGACATTGATACTCGTTTCCCAGAAGAAATTGTTAGAAGGATACAAACATTGATTTTGATATTAGTCTAGTTCTACATGTAGGTCGTGCTCCAAGGCCAATGTTTTTACTAGGCACAGTGTATCGGGAGCTAAAAGTATATTGTACAAAACATGTCATCTTAAGAAAGATGTACATGCACAGGAAATTTTACTAGATTTGACAAGTTCACGGTGTAACTTAGCCTTCGCCAGTCGCCATAGGCTAAACAAACTTTAAAATGGCTGAACTTTTGTCAAGTCATTAAATCATTAATAAATATACATGTAGTTTTCTTGATAACTAATTGATGATTGACTGCCAGTTTGGAGCATAACTGTGTGATGCTCCTTTCAAGGTAATGTGAATATATATATTTGCATAGTGCACATTCAACAGAACCTTATCAGAAACAACTTACACCATGAATATCTATAGATCAAAACAACATTTAAATCCCGCTTGTGATATTCTTCTCACAAGAATGAACACTTGCAAGGATATCGATCGATTTAAATTGTAGACAACATATTGCCTTCTCCCTGAGGATATACATTTGTTGCCAATAATTTACACATGCTGTGTGTAGTGTATTAGAATGTTTACACCAAAGAAAGTAGTTCCGGCACGCTAGGGACCATCTCAACAACCTGGAGTGTATTGATAAAGGTTGAATGACCTACTTTTATAATGGCGCTGTTACTATATATACCTAGAGTATTTACCACCAAGTTGGGACGATAATTAGGATGATGTGCTATGAACTATCAAGTGGTTGTGTACTTTAGTTATTGCTACAACAAAGCATGGTATATAATTATCAATGTATATCAAATAATGGCAGTGTTATTCAATCTCAGTTTATCCCGAGTCGGTCTTCTGTTACTAGGTATCCTTGGAAGTTAACAATGTCAAGGTTTTTGGAAAACAGAATCAAATCAACAATTGCCTTGGGTCAAATTGCTGTCTTGTCAGAAGATTTGTTTCCGTCGATTTCTTACTCTACATGTAAATTTGTTTATAGTAGATATCGGCATCAATAGTTTCATGACTTTTCAATCTGTATTTTGACGTTTGATTGCCCGACACCAAAAACACAGGCAGTACTGCATTTTGGTTTCCTGCCAAAGGCGGGGGACATTCATCCCAGCATTGGGTCTGATCCATACTGAACCTCTTGTGATATTGGCATATAAGTATGTATCATTACTGGATGGAGTTTATCTAGCATATCTTAATTTCTGGGTTGTTTGTTGAAGGTTATAGTCACAGGTCAATTCTCGTCTCCTTTCTGTAACTCCTAGGATAAAATGTGATGTGATGTGATGTAATGAGGTATTATCAATAGAAGTGTGTAGAGTACACATTTCAGAGTCACAGTTCAAGATCGTGCAATGTTTGTGTCCAATGCAAAACTCCTAAGATAGAAACTTATGTACGTATGTATCGATGCAGCCATAAAGGATACATAAAGTTACACATAATGAATATGCAATCAAGATCTCTGGCTGAGATCGAGCAGTTTTGTAAGTTCTCAAGGATGCCCAGTTTTTGTTCCAATTCACTCCTGAATAAATATCGACTTTCGATCATTAGATATACATGTGTCACATACAGTATTTCAGGTCAGCATGTCAGAGTCCCTGGTCCAGGTAACCATTGGAGATGTTAGGATGAATGTTGATGTTTGTATGTATCAATAGACGATGCATGGCAACAATTATAATTCTTAGGATGAGTGATTAAGGGCCATTCAGGACCAATTGACCCTTTTGTTTTGTTACACACATTAGACCAAATCTCATGTAAGTTCATATGCCTGTATATTGCCTTGGTGAGAGGAAGTACTATATTGCTTTTGGGGTCAGTAGGTCAAAGATCTCCATGCCCTATATGAACTCATTCCACGTGTAACTCTGCAAATACAAAACACATCTTCATGAAACTTCAGAAGTATGTTGCGCTTGATGAGACGAGGAACAGATTTTTTTTGAGGCGTCAGTAGGTTAATGATCAAGGTCGTTATTACTTCATGGACATAATCATTCAGGGCAATAACTCGAGAAGTTTAAGACCCAAATTTATGAATATATGAACGCAAATACGCTTGGCAGGAGGATGAACCCTATATTGCTTTTGGGGTCAGCAGGTCAAGGTTAAGTTCACCATGACATCATGTGGACATATTCATTCTGCATAAAATTACCCTTTGTAAGGGGTCAGTCGGTCAAATTATTTAATAATATGATATTTAATATCAAGTCTGTATTGACCTTACATGTACACTGACACAATCCTATTAAACACTTTTTGCACTGTAACTTAGATGTAGTTTACATTTCTATGACTTTGACAATGGTATTATGTACTGTTTGTTCATTGTAAACACTGGCATAATGTGTGGGTGGGGTGGTGGACTACCTTTGGTGTCACCTCAGCTCCTGCACCTATGACTACTGGTATCTCAAAGATTTTAATTAATGGTCAAACACTAGGGAATGTAATGAATGATCTTACTAGGGGTGGAGGGGTGGGCTGGTGATCCGCAGGAGCCGGATTCAAGCCTCACAGGTGCCACTGAGTTTTGTCGGTATGTTTTTGAGAACGACACTTTCTCCTAGCCTCGTCTGTTGGATGGGGATTTAAACCATGGAGGGGGTCCTGTGTATCCTGTGATTCTATCCTCCGAGCATGTTATAAACACCATAGGATTCTTTTCGATAGTAAGTTTCCTATGTATCCTCCCCCTTGCTCCTTAGGGCGGCTCTAAATAACCATTAAACAACATTCTCATACTTGGTATGTCCAATATAGATTCCTTCACTAAAGCTAGTGAACTCGAAATGGTTATTTTGGAATATACATTTTATAAAAAAATCGCCAAAAAATCCCAATGTAAAAAGATCTTAAATAGTCTTCTTATTGTCCCATTAGGTCATTGTTCTTTGATTGATAGGTATAATGTTGTTTTTCAGGGAATGTAAGACTCTGTTTTATATCATATCACATATATATACACATCATGTTATGATTTATCTCTTGGTGTATTAAACTTGGTCACAAATGGCTGATCTTGTTTGAATAAAAAAGCAAAGATTGTTGGGGTCATCTCAAACATTGTTTGGTCTGTATAGAAGGTGAAGAACGGGGATGACTTTTGCCTTAATGTTTTCACCTGATATATGATAGAATTCACTCGGACTCCTTCCTAAAGGACTACTCAGGGTTAGACACTAACTTGTTATGACTTCTAGCCTACAGGGCTAGTGCCTTCTTATTTTTACTAGCCCTTCTTAAAACCAACTAGTCCTCCTTTTACTCTTTTGTGGCAAAATAAAAAGATGCCAAAATATCATGCCAGCTCCATGGATAAGGCCTTGGCTTTGGAGCTATAGACAGACATCTGACCAGCGTTGGTTCGCTCCCTGGCGAAGGCATGTCTGAGTGGAAACTTCATAATCCATCTCTATCTATAGCTGAGGTTGCATTTCCTATATGACTGTACTGACTTGTAAATATTGCCAGACAACAGCTTTGTGACTAGGTCGTAGTCAAATGTATAATTTAAAATTATAGGCCACGGCCATTATACCCTTCTTTGCAGCGGCATGTATGATAAAGGCATTTTCTAAAATCAAATTTCTTTTAAAGTCATGCCGACTTAACCTTGGAAATTTCATTCCCTGTATATGAATTATTTGAATCATGTTGTTTTTTGCTGATGACGCTTTTCCTATTCTGTTTTTCGTTTGTTTCGATGGAGACAGTTGCGTATATATTTAAAATTTTCGCCACATGTTTGTTTACAATGTGAAGGTCACATTCATCATGTCAATAAAATGCTTAGAAATTAATATAGTGATAGAAATGCTAGCGTCTCTGCGAAAAAGATGTGAGGACGGGTTGTTTTTCAGCATTTTGCGCCATCAAAGAAAAAATGGCCAATCAGTGATAAGTAATTTGACACACCTACAAATTCGCACATTCGCAGGTGCTTGTCTTGGTCTATATCATACCCTAGCTTACATTACGATATTAAAGAGTTTGAATAGCGAAAAATTGAAATGATTTGGCAATTTTCGACATCAGGATCATATAAGATCATTTAAAATCGACATTTAAATAATAAAAACAACTAGCCCGTCGGGCTTGTCAGCTGTGAGTTTTTACTAGTCCTTCTCGAAAGTGACTAGCCTCGGGCTAGCGTTAGTGTCGAACCCTGCTACTACTAAAGGAGTCTCGGACCATTTAGTAGTATCACTACCAGGAGAATATATGCATCCTGACACAAGCATTTAAAACACAAGTTGAATAAAGATTTTTTATGGTGCACCAACACGAGAAAGTTATATATGCCACAATTAAAACACAACTGCACTGAAGTTGTGATATTTTTTATTGATTTCATGTACAGTTACCGTAATTAACAGCAGTAAAATAATTATTTTTTATAAATTTAACTCCTGGTTTCAATATGTATTTAAAAATTGTCTTCAATGACAAAATTTCCTATATTTAGTTTTCGTGTATTTCAGAGTTTCCGTGCAGTGGTAGACAAAGTTGGGCTTAGTGGTTGTAAGAGGAAGCCAGTGGAGTTCCTCGTAGACAAGTTCCTAGGTCTTGTTGAGGAAAAGGAAATACAGATTTTCCAGGTAACTTACTGCATACCTGCTCCAAACTCAATTTCCTATCCCCAAACTCATCATGTCCCATCCCGAAACTATTCTTGTCCATACCCCAAACTCACTCTGTCCCATCCCCAAACTCCCCTGTCCCATTCCAAAACTCGCTCAGTCCAATTCCCAAAGTCGCCGTCTCCAAACTTGCTCAGTCCCATCCACAAACTCCCACAGTCCCGTCCCAACACTTGCTCTGTTGTCCCAATCCCCAAACACTCCCAGTCCCATAACCAAAAATCCCCATTTCCCATCCATAAGATCCCCTATCACATTCTCAAATTCCCTCTGTTCCATCCATAAACTATGCCTGCCCCATCCCCAATCTCCCCATGTCCCATCCATAAACTCCAAATGTTCCCCCTGTCCCATCCATAAACTCCTCCTGTCCCATTCATAAATTCCCCTTGTCCCATCCATAAATTACCCATCCCATCCATAAACTCCCTCTGACCCATCCCAAACTCCCATGTCCCATCCATAAACTTATGTGTCCCATCCCCAAACTTCCCATGTCCCATCCATAAACTCCCCCTGTCCCATCCTCAAACTCCCATGTCCCATCCTCAGACTCCCCCTAACCCAAACTCAAACTCCCCATGTCCCATCCATAAACTCCCCCTGTCCTATCCATAAATTACCCCATCCCATCCATGAACTCCCCCTGTCCCATCCCCAAACTGCCCCTGTCCCATTCCCATAATTGCTCTTTCCCATCCCCAAACTCATCTTGAATTCGTCCTGTCCCATCCCCAATCTTGAAGGTCTCATCTCAAAATCACCTTGTCCAGTCCCCAAACTTACCCTGTCCCTTCCCCAAACTTACAACATCCCCAAACTTGCCATGTCCCATCCATGGATCACCTTGACCCATCCCTAGACTTGCTCTATCCCTTCCCCCAACTTTCCCTGTCACATCCCCTAACTCGCTCTGTCCAATCCCCAAACTTGCCTTGTCCCATCTGCAAATTACTTTGTTCCAAACCCAAACTTGCCCTATCCCACCCCCAGATCTATCACCTTGTCCCATCCCCAAACTTGCCCTGTATAAATGCCAAACCAACCCTGTCTCAACCCTGAACTCACCCTGTCCCATCCCCAGATTCTACCTATCCCATCCCTAAACTTGCTCTGTCCCATTCCCATAGTCTTCTTATCCCATCCCTAAACTGGCCCTCCCCAATCTTGTGTTTACATACTCTACACAAAGGCTGTAATGGTACCCAAAGGTATATACCATTGATTTTAAAAACCGTTATGAATCCACTAGACATTAACTAAACTTTACAAATTTTGTGTTCCCATCATTAAACAAAATGGCATGTTGCCAAATAGATAATACATACACCACTGGGATGTTATTGATGTAGGAAAGTTTATTACTGAGATATTTATCATATGTCATAAAATGATAAATGATATTGTTATAGGTTCATCTACTATGTCAGAATGTGTGAGTATTGATTAATACCACAGTTCATTGTCTCTTTGTTGAAAAAACAAATAAATCAATAAATCAATCAATGGTCAGTAATAGGTTTGTGGTTGGTCCGTTTCCTTTCACACCAACTGTTGTGGCGCAGTGGTGCAGTCAGTAGCACGGCGAATTTGTAACCGGAGGCCCCGGGTTCAATCCTCCGTAGTGCCACTGAGTTTCATCGGTGTGTTCTTGGGCAAGACACTTTCCTTAGCCTTGTCCATGGGGACTCAAACCGGGCGGTCCCGTGTATCGGTCTATCATCCGAGCATGTTAAAGAACCATAGGAATCTATTCGATAATAACAGTAGGGCACTGTTCCCGGATTCCTATGTATCCTTTCCCTTTCTCTGGGGCGGCTCTAAATAGCCTATACTGTGTTGATGAGGCGTTAAACAACATTCAATAATTCACACCTAACTTCTAAGAAAATTGGAACATTTTTGAATTTACATTTGTGGACATTGTCATACTTGACGGCTAGAGTTGGGATGATGGGGGTTGTTCTCGGAGTAACACATTCAATAATACCCTGCTGAACAGTACAATTGGTATAAAAAGTAAAATTATTTGGGTGGCGTAATTATACAACCCTTTCTCAAAGTGGTGGGTCTGTATCATCTTGTCCGTAACGTCCCATCGTATCTCGCATTTTTGTCGTGTTGTGACACGTCTTGTAACACATTTTTGTCGTGTGGTGACACGTCTTGTAACACATTTTTGTCTCGCCCACGATAGTGAGTAGACATAGCAGTTAATTTTCTGACGGTGGCGGCACTGTTTTAAATCTATTTTTTTATAAAAAAATTGTTATCAACAACCGCTGCTCGAAATGTTCTGAAACTTTGTCAGATGCTTTGTTGGGTCAAGGGACATTACATAATGCCAAAATTACCAAGGTCATATTTTCTTTGTATTGTTGGCATTGGCAGACATCACTGAACGACAAAAATTACCAAGGTCAAGGTCATATTTTGCTTATTTTCCCCAAACTTAACCTTGGTTAGGTAACTTAACCTTGGTTAGGTGGTAACTTAACCTTGGTTAGGTAACTTAACCTTAGTTAACTTTATGTGATTGTCTTTGATACTTGGTCATATTTATTGTTGGCATTGGTGGAAATCGTTGAACAACAAAACGAAGGTCAAGGTCATGTTTTGCATTATTTACCCTAAACATCAGTTTGGTTTAGGCAAGTTAACATTTTCTGATAATTTAAGTTTGTTGACATTGGTGACATCACTGAACGACAAAAATACCAAGGTCAAGGTCATATTTTGCGTTATTTTCTCCAACTTAACCTTGGTCTGGTAACTTAACCTTAGTTAACTTTATGCGATTGCTTAACTTTATGTCTTTGATACTTGGTTATATGTATTGTTGGCATTGGTGGACATCACTGAACAACAAAACCAAGGTCAAGGTCATGTTTTGCATTATTTACCCTAAACATCAATTTGGTTAGGCAAGTTAACATGTTAACTTTTTCTGATAACTTTAATTTTGTTTGTTTGATACTTGGGCATATGTATTGTTGGCATTGGTGGTCATCGCTGGATGAAAAAAACAAACAAGCTCAAGGTCATCTTTTGTATTATTTTCCCCAAACTTAACCTTGCTTAGGTAACTTAACCTCAGTTAACTTTATGGGTTTGTCTGATTTGATGTCTTATGCTTGGTCATATGTATTTTTGGCAATGGTGGACATCACTGAACTTGCACTGTCCCGTTTTATTGGGATGACACTTGGGCAAGAGTGAGTTCAGTGACAAAAAATACCAAGGTCTGGTCAAGGTCATATTTTGCGATATTTTCCCAAAACTACACCCTGATTAAACCACTTAACCTCAGTAACTTACCTTCTTATGATTACCTCAGTTTTATTTGTTTGATACTTGGTCATATGAAGTGTTGTTTTTGGTGGACATCATTATTTTAAGCACAATTTAATAAAATATTCCATAGGCCGTTTGCTGCGGAGGGCGAGACATCCTCAGACCGAGGTCGTGTTATTACTAACATTTCTCAAACAGTTTTGGAGGGGTTGTTCCCAAACTTCATACACACATAACAACACTGATGACCTTATGTCTCTGTACATCACCCATTGTTGATTGCCTAATTTATTACAGAATTATGGCCTTTTGTTTGACTTAGAATTTAAGCGGGGGGTATTCATCAACATCAGAGTTCAAGTCTTCTTCTAAAAGTTTTTTTTTTTCAAACATATAATGTTTAGCTCGACTGATCAGAGATCAGCAGAGCTTATGCCGTGGTGCGGCGTCCATCGTTCATCTGTCCGTCCGTCCATCCGTCCGTCTGTCTGTCTGTTCGTAAACTTTTTTTTGTAGCGACTACTCCTCTGAAACTACTGAATGGATTTTCATGAAACTTTACGGAAATGTTGCCCATGAAGTCTAGTTGATCCTAGCAAAAATTCATGTTGATATGAAATCAAAGATGGCCACCAAATCTAAAAATAGGTTTTTTAAAAAACAAGTTTGTAGCGACTACTTGTTGAAAACTCTAAGGGATATTGATATGGGACTTTTTCTTAAATGATCAGCAAGACATGATGTTGGTCCTTGTCGAAAATCGTTTTGATTTGACGTTAAACATGGCTGCCAGCGGCAATCTTTGTTTACATAAGAGTTATATAATGAAAACTTGTAGCGACTACTCCTCTGAAACTACTTGACGGATTGTCATGAAACTTAACAGGAATGTTGCTCTTTATGTCTAGTTGATCCTAGCAAAATTTCAGGTCGGTCTGATTTTCAAGATGGCTGCCACGGCTAAAAATAATAATAAATACAAGTTTGTAGCGCCTACTTCTTGAAAACTATATTAAAATGATATTGATATGCGTCTTTTCCTAAAATGATCAGTATGACATGATGTATATTTTTTTCGAAAATTATTTTGATTCGACGTTAAACATGGCTGCCAGCGGCCATCTTTGTTTACATAGAGTTATATAATGAAAACTTGTAGCGACTACTCCTCTGAAACTACTTGATGGATTTTCATGAATCTTCACACGAATGTTGCTATTGTTATTGATCCTAACAAAAGTTCAGGTCGGCCGGAAATTCAAGATGGCCGCCATGGCTAAAAGTAGATTTTCAAAAAAAAAGTTTGTAGCGAATACTTCTTGAAAACTATAAGTGATATTGATGTGGGACTTTTTCTAAAATGATCAGCATGTCATAATGTTGGTCATTGTCGAACATCGTTTTGATTCGATGTTAAACATAGGGTTATATAGTAAAAACTTGTAACGACTACTCCTCTGTAACTACTCGATGGATTTTCATGAAACTTTACAGGAATGTTGCTCTTGATGTCTAATTGATGGCTAAAAATTTATTTTCAAAATACAAGTTTGTAGCAACTACTTCTTAAAAACTATAAGTGATATTGATATGGAATTTTTCTAAAATGATCAGTATGACATGATGTTGATCCTTGTCAAAAATTATTTTGATTTGACATTAAACATCTTTGTTTACATAGAGTTATATAATGAAAACTTGTAGCGACTACTCCTATGAAACTACTCGATGGATTTTCATGAAACTTCACAGGAATGTAGACCTAGCTATCAAAAATCTATCAGTAGAGCTTCAAGGTCATTGACTTCTTGTTTATAAAGGACTAAACTTCCTTGAAACGGTCCCTCATTAGTGTTGAAATAAGTCATGTTTTCCATTAAAATCATCAGTGCAAAGAAGTAAGAACCATCATTTATCCCCTTAAATCATGTTAATTATTTGCCTGACATTGATGGATTGTACTGCTAGAGTTTAATGATGTAACCTGTCCTATATAATATATAGCAGCTGTGAGAATCATAGCTCTTATGCTTTTATATTCTGTACTGTAGTTACTGTCGCATATATATGTATAATATATAATAGCTGTATAATGCATGTCCTATAAAACTAGAATCTAATCTTTTGAAATTCCTATCAAGACCTTTGATGTCATGTCCTTCAAGCATTAGGACATCATTTTAAACTATTTTAACGCCAGAAAACATGCAAAACAATGATTACAATTACGTTATTTTACAGCAACGTTCCGCCCAAGAAACACTTTTAACAGGGTGAAGCTGCACATGTACTTCGTTTGGTGCTGAGAGATGGGCACACAATATAAGTAGTGAGAATTTGTATTATGTTCCATCTCTCGAAAATGTGTGTATTAAATACATTAAAATCCATGCAGCTGCCACCTACCTATATTTCATTAAGAAATAAAACATTTCCAGCGGGTTTATATTGTGGCAAGATCAAATCTGGTGTTTGGAACTTGAATAACATCGAAACTGCGGGCCATCGGCCCGTATATCGATTATCTCCAAGACCTGCCCACCGGGTATTGATTTGGGACAAATAAACCCACTTGAAATATTTTATTTCTTAATGAAATATAGGGAGGTGGCAGCTGCATATTTATACAAAACCTTCTGGACACACCCAATCTACTAAAATGCACAGATTAAATGCAATGCTGCTGAATTTGATGATATAAAAAAATATTTATTTTTTATTTGTCTAAAAAAAATAGACAGGCACTTTAATTATAAAGTAAGGTACATATATTTATTTTTTGGCATTAGGTTATAACAACATATCAGAGACCGTGGTCGTGGCTTAGTGTCAAATCGGATTCGAGCCACACTAGCACCACTGAGTTAGTTCTGTGCAAGACACCTTCTAGCTTTGTCAGTTAGACGCGGACATAAACCGGTTTGTCATGTGTATCTATCTTCTTGGGACGTAATCTGTTTAATTGATCTATTTGAACTTGAGAGAAAGGCACAATTTCTGGATTCCTGTGCGTCCTTACCCTCTGGGCTCTAAATAATATGTTGATGAACCTCAACAATTCATATCTTTTAGCAGAATATATATATTTATATATATAATATGCCAGTTTGAGATGTCCCCCATGACTGTGATGAATTATTTACAATTTAGACACCAATGAGATGTTCCCTCAACCTTTGATCTATTTGCCAGCAAATATTGGATATTTGTACCTGTGGGTACCTGCCATTATTGTCAAATTATTAGGTAGATAATAAAATGAAAATTTTTAACACTCCTGAGGTTTTTAATAGTAGTGAAAGCCATATAAAGAAATAAATTTTGATCCTTTTAAATGATCTAGCTAATAATTTTGTAACCATTGAATAGGGATTGCTTGAGCAAGGTGTTAGGGACAAATAATTATTTAACCTGACAAAGACTTGTAGAATCATGGTTGGGTGGGTAGACCAAGCAGGTCTTTCAAAATTGAATGATTGGGAAAAATGATAAGATCTTTTAGAATGGTTTGAATGGTGTAATCATGTGATCCTGAATGGGTGAAATCTTAACTAGGGAAGGATATACACAAAGTATGAATTTAAATAGATTTCACGATGCAAAACAAAAAAGGTTCACCATTTACAGTAAAATAACAACTATTAAATTTAATTGTTGTTTAAAGGCACATCAACACATTATGTTAGGTTATTGCGCGCCACCCAAGAAAGATGGGAATCTGGGAACCGTGCTCTACTGTTGCTGTCGTTTAGATCTCTATGGCCCCACCCATTAAAATAAAAAAATCCTATATTAATGGGCTGGAATGGTCACATTTTCAGAAATATGAATAAAAACCCCAATTTAAGCTGGAGCCACTTCGGATATTTTGCCACCATTATTCTGAAACCCAGCACACCACAACACTTAAGTGGGTCTCATCCTGGGAACCACAACGGACGCTAAGTGTGATCTTTCCCCACCCAGCAAAATCAATAACATGGAAAATCTTCAATACAAAATTGTTTTGAGACCAATTTCCTGGAAAGAATATGTCTCTCTTGGCATTAGAACTAATCTTCAAGAAACAATATGTGCCTTTTGGAATATATTTAAGGAAATGAATAAATTGGTCTTCAAAAGTGTTGGGGAGAATTATACCTATTCATCATTTAGAGTCTTTCAGAGAAATTTATTTTCAATATCCCTGAAGGAACTGGTGCATCTCGGTGGGTAGCATGGTATTCTTGGAATCAGTTTGAACCTCACCAGTGCCACTGTCTTCGCTAGGTCCATGGGCAAGACGCTATGCAGTCCCTATTTGCCGATAATTTTATTATATAGCCCACATTTGCTGAGGAACCTATCTAGACCCACATAGTTATGCAACTTATTGTTGGCCCACCACCTGTGATAAGTAGGCGCTGCAGGTATTTTGTAACAGTTGCTCATATTACCGTTTACTTAGGTAGGCCTGGAGTGAAACTATTTCTGGATAAATTTAATTACCCATCAGGTCAAACCACCTGCCATGCTATATCTTACTTATATTCTGTAAGAGTCTGGGGAAAGTGAACATTTCTTGAAATGTCCAAATTACCTCTCTACTCTTTTATATTCTGTAAGAATCTGGGGAAACTGAAATGAATTGTTGTTTAGCTGCCCAGCAACACAATTCTCTTTGTTAGAGCCACCCCAGAGAAGGGGAAGGATAAATAGGAATCGGGGGGAACTCCACTGGTTCTTAAACCTGATGTGGTCGGAGAATGTGACCATGCGCTTTTTATGTCCCACCGAGTCAAAATAATTGAGTGCCTCTGCAAATTGAGGCAGCATAGTACAGGGGCAGCAATGGGGTTCCTCAGCAAGTAGGGGCTGGATAGTAGGTGCCTCAGCATTTTGGGGCCAACACAGTATGGTTCCTCTGCAAATAAGGGCTGTATAGGAGATTTCTCAGCAAAAAGAGCAGGATACTACGTTCTTTGGCAAATAGGAGCTGTAATATACATTCTTTGGCAAATAGGAGCTGTAATATACATTCTTTGGCAAATAGAAGCTGTAATATACGTTCTTTGGCAAATAGGAGCTGTAATATACGTTCTTTGGCAAATAAGGACTGAATAGTAGGTTTCTCAGCAAAAGGGGTGAGACCAGTGATAGAAGAATATTGTCACTTCTTTTTTACACTCTAACAACAAAACAAGTAATAATGAATTGCACAACACAAAAACTATTGACATACATAACATCGATTGACCAGTGTCAAACAATATCTCAGTAAAAGTCAGGGGCCTTTCCTTTGTTTGCATACATGTTTTTATATGTTTATGACATTACTGTGAAGGTTATTTATGTCAATACAGATTATATTGATTATCTGAAATCTATTATTCTAAATCCCCTGGTAATCTTAAATTAATTCAGTTATTGATAGTTCTTGTAGTGGTAGTTTTTGTGACCTAGTTTCCAGTTGTTTACATTTATTCAGTCATTCCGCATTTGTCTCCCTTGCACCTTACAACATGAGCACTCTGTGGTATTATGGTATTAAAGAGGCGTTTATATTAGTAATTTGTCAAGATTGTACAGTTACGAAGTTGACAAAGGACTGGAATGGGATCCATCCATAGTTTTCTATTACACAGCTAACTAAACCCAATGATGGAAAAGATATTCTGAGGGTGGTCTAAAGATAATATTGATTTAAACTCCCAGGACCGTCCTAGGATAACAGCACTGTCTTGACTCCCAGGGCCATCAAAGGATAACATTGCCTTTGACTCCCAGGGCCGTCAAAGGATAACATTGCCTTTGACTCCCAGGGCTTTTGCCTTTGACTCCCAGAGCCATCAAAGGATAACACTGCCTTCAACTCCCAGGGCTGTCAAAAGATAACATTGCCTTTGACTCCGAGGGTCGCCCAAGGATAACACCTTTACTTTTGACTCCCAGTGCCATCCAAGGTTAACATTGCCTTTGCCTCCCAGGGCCGTCTAAGGATAACACTGCCTTTGCCTCCCAGGGCCGTCCAAGGATAACACTGCCTTTGCCTCCCAGGGCCATCCAAGGATAACACTGCCTTTGACTCCCAGGGCCGTCCAAGGATAACACTGATTTTGACTCTCAGAGTCATCGAAGGATAACACTGACTTCAACTCCCAGGGCTGTCAAAAGATAACATTGCCTTTGACTCCCAGGGCCATCCAAGGATAACACTGCCTTTGCCTCCCAGGGCTGTCCAAGGATAACACTGCCTTTGCCTCCCAGGGCCGTCCAAGGATAACACTGCCTTTGACTCCTAGGGCCATCCAAGGATAACACCTTTATTTTTGACTCCAGGGCCATCCAAGGATAACACTGCCTTTGCCTCCCGGGGCCGTCCAAGGATAACACTGCCTTTGCCTCCCAGGGCCATCCAAGGATAAGACTGCCTTTGCCTCCCAGGGCTGTCCAAGGATAACACTGCCTTTGCCTCCCAGGGCCGTCCAAGGATAACACAGCCTTTGACTCCCAGGACCGTCCAAGGATAACACTGCCTTTGACTCCCAGAGTCATCAAAGGATAACACTGCCTTTTGACTCCAAAGGCCATTAAAGGATAACAACTTTGCCTTTGACTTCCAGGAACATCCAAGGTTAACACTGCCTTTGACTCCCAGGGCCATCCAAGGATAACACTGTCTTTGACTCCTAGGCACGTCCAAGGATAACACTGCCTTTGACTCCCAGGGCCGTCTAAGGATAACACCTTTATTTTTGACTCCCAGGGCCATCCAATGATAACACTGCCTTTGCCTCCCAGGGCCGTCCAAGGATAACACTGTCTTTGCCTCCCAGGGCCGTCCAAGGATAACACTGCCTTTGCCTCCCAGGGCCGTCCAAGGATAACACTGCCTTTTGACTCCAAAGGCCATTAAAGGATAACAACTTTGCCTTTGACTTCCAGGAACGTCCAAGGTTAACAACTTTGCCTTTGACTCCAAGGGCCCTCCAAGGATACCACTGCCTTTGACTTCTAGGGCTGTCTAAGTATAACACTGCCTTTGACTCCCACGGCTGTGCAAGTGTCTCCCAGGGCCATCTAAGGATAACAACTTTGCCTCTAACTCCCAAAGGGTGTCCGAGAATAAAACTGCCTTGTTTATAAACTCTGATCCGCAGTGTTAGTGACTGTGACAACCAGAGTATCTGCCAGCAAATGTTGACAGAAAGAAGCAACCGGCTTATTAAATCATGTATATTATATTCATATCAGGTTCACTTGCCTTGAACTTGTTTAACAAGAAAGTAAATAAGCACAAGTTGTCGCTCCAGTAATAATGAAAAGACAGTTTTGATAAAAGCTATTCTGCTCATTTCTTACATGAATAGGTTTTGCGTGAGGATTGTCAATAAGGACCGAAGCTATACAGAAATTGCTTTGTATTGACTGAAACTTTAAAGTTTGTATTAAGTATTTCAAACAGATTGAGATTTTGTGAAAAGGTTTTTATCCATGAATAGGACTCTTTCAAACACATCAAATATTGACAAAAATTGTGTGCAAACATTTTAATTTGCTTTTGCCAGCTAAATAAGGCTAGGTCAAGGGGATATAAAAAAAAAGCGGGAAGGAGAGATATATTTATCACCTCTAGTTGATGGTATCTATGAGTTGATAACTAAAAGTTAACTAGTCAGAGGCTAAACATTCCTGTAGTGTTTAAAACTGAAAATAATGCCATTTATTGTGGCGCCTGCCTAGCATAGCAGACACTAAGGGGTCAGTTGCCGTCATCCGTTGTCCATCATAGTCATCCGTTGTTCTTCACACTTACACCTGCAACCTAACATTGGCCATAACTTGAAAAATATTAACCTATGTTCATAAAACTACATAACACAAGGAATGTTGTTACAACTTTCATTTTGGCAGAGTTATGCCCCTTTCATAAAACTTTAACCTGCAACCTATCCAAGCTCATAACTGGCAGAACATGGCAAGCGACACGAGTGCTCTACGAAACACCCTCTAAAAAGATATCTTGAACCTTGGCAGCATGGTCTTGGCAGCAATCATGATGCATTCCATAACAGAAAGTAGTCTTCATTTGTACCAAAGGGTTGTGTTGTGCTGCAGACATATATAACAATCTGTCCTTGGACTCCCATTACTGCTTGCGTTAATATAACCATTGAGGGGTTTATGGCTTTCTGTTGACTACTTATTTAAGGGGTTAACAGCTTTACAACATTTTATTGAGGCTATATCAATCAGTGGAAAATAGTCAATGCCCAATCTTATTATTACCTAGTGTATCCATGTACAAGGCTTGTGCTTGTACATAATAATGACCGTCATAAAATGAATGAGGTCAGTTGAGAAGTACCAGTCTAGAAGCTGACACTTGAGTAGAGATATGGGGAGATATAAGTGACTTGACAGATACAGAGCCACTTGAGACTCCAGGTTTAATGATGTGTTTTCAGTCATAGCTGAGTGAGATTGATAAGACCTTGATAACATCTTGTTGTAGTAATGTGTGTATTTTTTAGCTACCCTTTCAATATTCCAACATTGCATCCTTTCTGGCAGGCAGTAGAGGACTTTGTGTAATGGAAGGCCGTTGATTAGGCAGTTTAAAGTAAAAAAACCTTGTCCATTGTGTTGATTCAATTTGGAACATAATTTTCTCTTTCTCTCACACCAGAGAGGGCTGGCGTGTCCCAGTGGATAGCGCCATGGACTTGAAACCGGAGGACCGTGGTTTAAGCGTAACCAGTGCCATGGAGTTAGTCTTGGGCAAGACACTTTCTCTTGCCTCCGCAATAATCCCTAGTGAACTGATTTGGCATTATAAATTATGGCTATGCTATCAATTGACATTTAAACAAGATTAAATTGAATTTTTCTGAATGTTATAACAATCAACGAATGACATGCCTTAGTTTGACCTATATTTGGGGGTGCTTATATCCAATGGTTACCTTTGTGGGGGTCAAGATCAAGACACTTTGATTGATCCCTACATATTATAGGATTTGTATCAATTGGTCCAGTGTACCTATCTAAGTCTGAACAGGAGGAATCAGTGAGGTTATACGTGGCTTCTCAAGTTCTCTAGAGATGTTACCCTGGTTTCTCACTATTTCTCTTAAGTGAGGTTAACTGTAGTTCTTCTCTATTTCTCTCTCGAGGGCTGGCGTGGAGCAGTTGGCAGCGGATTTGTAACCGGAGGCCCCGGGTTCAATCCTCCTTGGTGCCACTGAGTTTCGTCGGTGTGATCTTGGGCAAGACACTTTCCCTTAGCCTCGTCCGTCAGATGGGGACAAAAATCGGGCGATACTGTTTATCGGTCTGTCCTCCAAGCTGGTTAAAGAACCATAGGAATCTATTCGATAATAGGAGTAGGGCATGGTTCCTGGATTCCTATGTATCCTTCCCCTCTCTCTGGGGCGGCTCTAAATAACCTATACTGTGTTGATGAGCCGTTAAACAACTTCAACAACTATTTCTCTCTGTCAACACTATGTCTTGGCCAAGTTCGATAATCAGCCCCATCACATTAGTAATTCCAGAGTTATGCCCCTCGGAATAAAAAACTAATCCCGAAACTAATGTTGTTCTGATTCTTACTTGGGTAAAGGAGTATAGTTTTATATTTATTAAAACATATGTCAAGCTTTCAGTCTCCGATGGATGTTATGAAAGAACATGTTTTGTATGTTCTGTTGACTGGGCCAAGTAGGTGTTTGTATGTTCTGTTTGTATATTCTGTTGACTGGGCCAAGTAGGTATTCATATTTGTTGTTTTTACTTGTGTCAGTATACTAGGGACTGGGCCAAGAGTAGGGTGTTTGTATGTTCTGTTTGTATGTTCTGTTTGTATGTTCTGTTTGTATGTTCTGTTTGTATGTTCTGTTTGTATGTTCTGTTGACTGGGCCAAGTAGGTGTTTGTATGTTCTGTTTCTATGTTCTGTTATCTGGGCCAAGTAGGTGTTTGTATGTTGTGTTGGTTGTACCTGTGTGCCAATATACTACTAATAAGCAGGTGAAGTGTACCACTAACATGTTTTGAAGAGAGATAGTGAGTGCCAACTAGGCATGACAAGCTCATCACTCATGGCAGTTGTGAGGAATCCCAGCTTTGTCATTTCATAACACCACTTCCTCAATCCTACCTAACATGTTGAAACAGTTTAGTTTCACCCTCCAAGATGGTTATATGCCAATAATCTGGGAAAACTGCTAGTATTTATACACCAGCCAGTGGAACTGAACTGTTGTGGTGCTTTCTGCCTGTTTACTTATTGGTTTCCGATCAATAACTCATGAAGGGTTATACCCAGACTCATGAAACTTTATATCAGTAATGCCCTAGGGGTGAAGATGATCCCTATTGAATTTGGGGGCAGTAGGGGTCAAAGGTCAAGGTCACCATGACGTCATATGGACATGCACATTCAGGAAGTATATAAGACATATTACTCATGAAATGTATAGTTACGTTGTCCTTGGTGAGAGGAAAACCTTGATTGCCTTTGGGGTCAGTAGGTCAAATATCAAGGTTACCATGACAGTAACCATGACTTGAAAGGGTTGTACTCATTATGCGAGATAACTCTGCAAGTGTCTTACCGTTGCTCATAAAACTTCATAGATGACTTGCCCTTGGTGAGAGAAGGAACCCTTTTGCATTAGGGGTCAGTAGGTCAAAGGTCAACTTTGCCATATCCTCAAGAAACTTCACATTACCACCACCATCATCATTTTTCTAGTCTTCACCATCAGTGCTAGAGATTATCACCTAAAAAAAAAGAAGATATAATAAAACTACAATGTCATACTGGACAGCTTCTTCTGCTTTTTACTGCCCACATGCTATGTTTGTTCTCTCCAGACTGATGTAAAGTTGTCACTTGCTATTTCGGGTCACTGGTTTTCAGATTGGTTTATAGTTTATTGCTGGCAGTAATTTTAAAACCTGGGCTAGGTGTATATGTTGCTTGTCAGTTATGACAGCTTGTTTTTCAACCACTGGCTTTAAGTGCTTGATAAACTTTCCACCCTAAACAAGCTTCTATCTTGTAAAACCAGGTGATAAATATGTTTTATCTTCATTATGTCAGAGCAGGAGAAATGTTGTTATGTATATCTTCACTTGCAGTATCAGACATTTAGCAAATCATAACAAAAACGTGATTGACATTCATAAGGGCATTTATTGACTTCATGCAGGGGTGTACTGATAAGAGTCTTGCCTTGAAAAGAAAAAAATGAGGTTAAACAAACCCAGTTGATGCAGCCGGAATGCTGCGTGGCTGCATTGACCTTGACCAAGTTGGTTTCCACTGCTACTTCTATAAAGATTAATAAATATTAAAATTATCTTCATTAAAAGCATTCAGTCTATGATTCGTGTATTTTCAGAAAGACGAGAAGATCACTTATCGCAGTCTGTGATTTGTGTATTTTCATAAGGTCGAGATCATGCACACTACCATCTGTGATTTGTGTATTTTCAGAAGGGTGAAGAGATGACTTGTTTCAATCTGTGATTTGAGTATTTTCAGAAGGGTGAAAAGACGATTCACTACCAGCTGTGATTTGTGTAGTTTCAGAAGCATGAAAAACTCACTAATGTCTGTGATTTGTGTATTTTCAGGAGGGCGAGGAGATCACTCACACTACAGCACTGTCAAGGAAGGAGGTACAGCTGAGTCTGAAGGCGTGGCTTGACTACCAGGACGGCCAGAAGATCTTGTTGACCACTCCCACTGTGTTAGTGGGATACAGATTGGAAGTGTACCGGGCAGAGGGAACCACCCAGTGGTACACGGCGGTCATACAGTCATACAACCACACATCCAAGGTATGCAAGTTCTATTGAATAAATAATAATATATAAGGCCATAATAAATTCATTGCTAGAATCTCATTCTTGCCTGCCCCCATTTTTTTATGCCGCCTAGGTAATTTTATTTCTTCAAAAAATATTTGTATTTTTATTTTTTCTAAAAAATATAAAAAAAACAACGAAAAAACAGCAAACAATTTAATAATTAAAAAAAAATGCTGAAAGTATGAAACACTATTAAAAACGTATTTTCAATCTTGGAAGTACTCCGTATGTTTTACTATTTTTGCCTTGTGCCTAGGCCATTTTCCATTTTGTCGTATAAAATAAACAAGGCCACAAAAAATTAATTACCTGGTTCTCAGGCCACTTTTTCTGAGAAGAGATGCGGGCGGGCGCATTTTTTTTTACAATTTTACAGTGGTCAACAGACACGCGGGCGATTTTTTAATTCCAATACATGTATTGATGCAAAATATCTCGAAATACATGTGCAATAACCAGTTGGATCAGCTCATCTCTATTGTCGATCATTACCTTATCATTTCTTCCCGACTTATGCTTCTTTCAATCACAACATATTTGTATTAGATCACGCATGAACTATTGCATGTTGTTGTGAGACTTTGTCGATTAGACGCTTGAATAAATCGCCTGTTCTGTAGCACCTACTAGTTCCTAGCGTCTCAAGCGTCTGACTCCTAGATTGGTACCCGTACGACTGCAACACTCACAAGCTACCCTGAAGTAGTTGCATGTAAAAACCGGAACGTACTTGGATGCGGAACTCTTTTTTCCCGCGCATTTCCAATTTTTATTTTATTACTTTTGAGATAAAATCGGCAATGCGGCACCAAAAAAATACATGCGGGCGGGCCTGAGAACGAGGTAATAAATTTTTTATGGCCTAATAACATTCCCCCCCCTATTTTGAAATAAATTTGGATGAGAAACTAGCAATTTATTATGGCCAAAAGAAAATATAAAATTATCAGGCAGTGGGCACCCCCCCCCCCCCCCCCCCCCACCTATTTTGAAATAAATTTGGATGAGAAACTAGTGGTACATGGTGGTCATACAACCACACATCCATGGTATGGAAGCTATTAAAATTTATTACCAAGTGTAATGACATAAATTAGTTCAGAAAATGAGAAGTTATTCTCAGAGAAGACAAATGAGCTTGTACTATTTTATTGATGATAAAACTGCACGGAGTGTTCAGACAAAACCTTATAAAGTCTTGGATACAAGGCATTTCCAGGTATTGTACACTTGTTGACAATGCAAGACTACTGGCATTATGGCAGGGAATGTAAATATATGCTTCCTTGTTGCTTTGCCATTAAAGATTTGCTTCTATGCATATGTGATCTGTCTGAAAGGATTCAACATCTCATCTGATCTCCTTGAGAGGTGCCCCCGTTCCATTCGGCAACATTTTATGTACACACAGTATGTCTGAAAGGATTCAACATTTCACTTGATCTCCCTGTGAGGTGCCGGTGTGATTCAGCATTTCACATGATCTCCCTGTGAGGTGCCCCGTATCTGTCTGAAAGGATTCAACATCTCATCTGATCTCCGTGAGGTGCCCGTATCTATCTGAAAGGATTCAACATCTCATCCGTGAGGTGCCCCGTATCTATCTGAAAGGATTCAACATCTCATCCGTGAGGTGCCCGTATCTATCTGAAAGGATTCAACATCTCATCTGATTTTCCCTGTTGGGGGCCCCATTCCTTTATACATCTGTTACATTTCCAGGTAACATTTTTTATTGACAATGTATCAAGTACAGTTATGAATATGACATTATATAATAATAATAATGCTTGTTTTCTTTTTGGGCAGCTGTTGTGAATACATTGACACACATTATTTCATGCCCATGCATAACAAAAACATGCTGCTGGCTGATGGTTTCCTAGAGCAATATATCATTCTTAGATTTTACTTGGCTTACTGTATTGCATTTATAAATAAGTGTTAACGCCTTGGCAGTGTTCATTTCATTGCAGAGAGTGTCTTCGTTGGTCGAGGGGTTAACAACATTTCGTTGTAAACCTTCTCGCCTCTCACTGCTGCGGGTTTGAATCCCAATGGGAGTTCAACTTGTAAGAAAGTGTTGATTCTCATGGATAGCAGGAGGTGTACAGTACGGGTTCTACTCAGGAATAAGTGGGAGGTCTGTCTCCCACCACGAAAAAATCATACATAGCCTAAAATGTGCTGAAAAGTGAATAACAACAAAACAAATCATTCCAGGCAGTGGCCATCAGCTCATTAGTGCCATTACCCTTTGTTTTGTAACATGCCTTCATTTCTTATCAGATGGACCATATTAAAACTTCCCCTGTTGTGGTGTACAACATTCATCCAAAATTCTTCATTTTTCGAAAGTGACAAGTTTTATGTAAAAGAAAAAAAGAAGAAAAAAAAAAAAGGCAGACAGGGTGTTACCTTATTATTGCATTGAGAGCTGAGTTGTTTCTATTTTTGGTTAATCCCAAATCAAATATTGTGTTGAAAAGAACATGCCACCCACCCCTGGACGGCTAATACAAGAGTACTCACCTAAATATTCCCAGATCAATAACACTTAATTCTGAAGTAATTGACTGCAAAAGTACACTGATAAAACTGAACTACAGATTACTGTGCAAACACACTTTCTGAATATATTAATAAGGTCATACCAGCATGAGGGCTGGTAATAGGAAATTGTGGGATTTAAATTTTTGTCTCATTCTTGGAAGAGAACTGTTCACATTTCAGTGTTTTTTTTATGTGTTTTGTGAATGCAGCTTGTGCCGGTGCCATTGTGAAAAATAGCGTCATTTTTCTAGAAATGGTGAAATATTATAACAAGAGAGAAATAAACTTTTTTCACAGTTTAATATCCCTTGGGTTTAAGTTTTGTTTTTGGTAAATACAGACTAGTTTTGACACCAGCTTATATTAATATTTACCCCCACAAAAAAAAAATCAAAAAAAAATCAAAAAAAATCAGATTGTGAATTTTTTGGATATAATTGTGAAAAAAGGATACTTTCTGGAATTGTGAATGGGGCCGAATATCGGCCCCAAATTAGGCATAAAAAAACCACTGCATTGTGTTAAGTGATCTAAGCCTTTAGTTCTGATGAGGTGCGGATCCATTGTATCTGGTACAGGCCTACTGTATTTCCCTTAATAATAGCACCTCCCCTTAACAAAAAAATAAAAATAAAATAAAAATGAATCGATCAATAAAAAAATAAATAGAGAAATAAATAAACAAAAAAAAAAGATCTTCAAAATTCAATACATTTCGATCTTTTTGTATCCAAAATTCACCCCGAGATAATCAAAATTCATTAAAAAGCGCCCGCTTAGCATTTTGCATAACGCCCAAACGCTACTATTAGTGGAAGTATGGTAGCCATTGTTATGATAATAATCTGAAACCCATAAGAAACGAAAGTTGATTGTCTTGATTAACCCTTTAAAATCCACACGTTCAAGACAGGATTCTCGTTGACCTAGATTTCTTATCTAATTTTTTCGTCATCACTTTTAATAGTTTTAATCAATAAATCATGATTAAATGATTGATTTTCTAAATTGAGAAGCAATTAGTGACTGCATACAAAAACCTTCATGCTTACAGTATACAGGATCAATACACACTACAGTAAACATCACGGCTCTTTAACACAATTATTTCAAGCTGCTCCAGAGAGAGGAAACAAAGGAATCCAGGAACTCTGCCCTACTCTTGCTATCAAATAGATGTGGTTTTTTGTTTGTATGGTGTTTTACGTCATTTTCAACACATGTAAGATTATATTATGGTGGTCGTTTTTTTTTTGTGTTGGCGGTAGTCCACCCATTTTTCCTGAATAGAACCAGTACTGTATACCTCCCGCCATCTGTAAGAATCGACACTTCCCACTTACAAATCGAGCTCCCAGTGGGATTCGAAACCGCAGCGGTGAGAGGCGAGAAGGTTTACCACGCAACGTCAACTCTTCCTTGTGTATATGCACACCCGACAGACGAGGCTAGGGGAAGGGTCTTGCATAAGGACACACTAAAGGTATCCATTGGTGCTGCTGAGGCTCGAATCCAGGACATCCTTATTCAAGCTTCAAACATGCTGTCCACTGGGCCACTGCAACCCCATTGTAAACATCACACTCAATGATGTCTGGATTATAAATGAATATGTTAACAAACTGTTTCTAATGTTTATCTGGAATATTCATAATCCAGATATTGAAGCATCCCTGGGGTTCCATGTGTATATTGTTCAACACGTTTTGCCTGGAACACTTCCACTGGCCTCGTCCTTCAGATGTGGGGTGTAAATGGATTCCATGTATCGGGAGTCTATCCTCCGAGCATGTTTTAGAACCATAGAAATTTATTTGGTAGTAGGAATAGGTCCGGGTTCACTAATTCATATATATCCTTCCCCTCTCTGGGGAGGCTTGCAATAACCTAAACAATGTGTTGAAACATTAAACAACAATTTAATTCAGCTTTGAATGATCATTAAAGTTGTTTTGTCAGTGTTGTATAACAAACAAGAGGTCAATGACCTTGAAGCTCTACTGATTGATTTTGATTTCAGGAAGTAGTCGCTACAAACTGTTTTTTTGAAAATCTATTTTTAGCTGTGGTGGCCATCTTGAATTTCCGGCCGACCTGAAATTTTGCTAGGATCAATTAGACATCAAGAGCAACATTCCTGTGAAGTTTCATAAAAATCCGTCACGTAGTTTCAGAGGGGTAGTCGCTACAAGTTTTCATTATATAACTCTATGTAAACAAAGATGGCCACTGACAGCCATGTTTAACATAAAATCAAAATAATGTTCGACTCGGATAACCATCATGTCATGCTGATCATTTTAGAAAAAGTCCCATATCAATATCTCTTATAGTTTTCAAGAAGTAGTCGCTACAAACTTATTTTTTAAAAATCTATTTTTAGCCATGGCGGCCATCTTGAATTTCCGGCCGACCTGAAATTTTGCTTAGATCAATTAGACATCAAGAGCAACATTCGTGTGAAGTTTCATGAAAATCCGTCAAGTAGTTTCAGAGGAGTAGTCGCTACAAGTTATCATTATATAACTCTATGTAAACAAACATGGCCACTGGCAGCCATGTTTAACGTCGAATCAAAATAATGTTCGACTTGAATAACCATCACATCATGCTGATCATTTTAGAAAAAGTCCCATATCAATATCACTTATAGTTTTCAAGAAGTAGTCGCTACAAACTTGTATTTTGAAAATCTATTTTTAGCCATGGCGGCCATCTTGAATTTCCGGCCGACCCGAAATTTTGCAAGGATCAATTAGACATCAAGAGCAACATTCGTGTGAAGTTTCATGAAAATCCATCAAGTATTTTCAGAGGAGTAGTCGCTACAAGTTATCATTATATAACTCTATGTAAACAAAGATGGCCACTGGCAGCCATGTTTAACGTCGAATCAAAATAATGTTCGACTCGGATAACCATCATGTCATGCTGATAATTTTAGAAAAAGTCCCATATCAATATCTCTTATAGTTTTCAAGAAGTAGTCGCTACAAACTTATTTTTTTAAAATCTATTTTTAGCCGTGGCGGCATCTTGAATTTCCGGCCGACCTGAAATTTTGCTAGGATCAATAAGACATCAAGAGCAACATTCCTGTGAAGTTTCATGAAAATCCGTCAAGTAGTTTCAGAGGAGTAGTCGCTACAAGTTTTCATTATATAACTCTATGTAAACAAAGATGGCCGCTTGCAGCCATGTTTAACATCGAATCAAAACGATTTTCGACAAGGACCAACATCATGTCATGCTGATCATTTTAGAAAAAGTCCCATATCAATATCTCTTATAGTTTTCAAGAAGTAGTCGCTACAAACTTATTTTTTAAAAATCTATTTTTAGCCGTGGCGGCATCTTGAATTTCCGGCCGACCTGAAATTTTGCTAGGATCAATAAGACATCAAGAGCAACATTCCTGTGAAGTTTCATGAAAATCCGTCAAGTAGTTTCAGAGGAGTAGTCGCTACAAGTTTTCATTATATAACTCTATGTAAACAAAGATGGCCGCTTGCAGCCATGTTTAACATCGAATCAAAACGATTTTCGACAAGGACCAACATCATGTCATGCTGATCATTTTAGAAAAAGTCCCATATCAATATCTCTTACAGTTTTCAAGAAGTAGTCGCTACAAACTTATTTTTTAAAAATCTATTTTTAGCCGTGGCGGCCATCTTGAATTTCCGGCCGACCTGAAATTTTGCTAGGATCAATTAGACATCAAGAGCAACATTCCTGTGAAGTTTCATGAAAATCCCTCAAGTAGTTTCAGAGGAGTAGTCGCTACAAGTTTTCATTATATAACTCTATGTAAACAAAGATGGCCGCTGGCAGCCATGTTTAACGTCGAATCAAAATGATTTTCGACAAGGACCAACATCATGTCATGCTGATCATTTTAGAAAAAGTCCCATAGCAATATCACTTAGAGTTTTCAAGAAGTAGTCGCTACAAACTTGTTTTTTAAAAACCTATTTTTAGATTTGGCGGCCATCTTGGATTTCACATCTACATGAATTTTTGCTAGGATCAACTAGACTTCATGGGCAACATTTCTGTAAAGTTTCATGAAACTCCATTCAGTAGTTTCAGAGGAGTAGTCGCTACAAAAAAAAGTTTACGGACAGACAGACGGACGGACAGACGGACAGACAGACGGACGACGGACGCCGCACCACGGCATTAGCTCTGCTGATCTCTGATCAGTAGAGCTAAAAACTGTGTTTAGTTTCCACAATAATGGATGGTTTGTTACTATGGCCAATGCTTGCTTGCTTGCATCATGTCAGCCTATACACATGGTCTCCAGCCTGAAACAGTCCTTCCTGGATCAATAAAAAGCTATGCAATTTGAGAACTAGGGAGTGATTTATTGATCAACTGTCTAAACTCTGGGAATGATGGATGGATAACCTTATTTCAGATTGCTGTTTTGCAGCCCAACCGATTAGGGAAGATGGAAATGAGGTATTGGCTTGTCCACTTGGCAGGCAATATTCTCAGTAAGTTTGTGGAATTGTCCCAGATATTGGGAATAGTTTAAGGTCACACACAAAAACCTTTAGTGGTGAAGTATACATATATGGGAAGGTTGTTGATGACATTGATGCTGATGTTAATGTTGGTATGATTGGCGGGTTGTCAGTGATATCAGTGATTTCAGATCCAAGGCCGAGTGGTTAGAGTCTCTGACTGCAAATCACTTGCCCTTCACCACTGTGGGCAGGATTCTTTAGGTGACAAAGCTGTCCAGCTGGCTTGCGGAATGTTGGTGGTTCTACCCAGATGTTTCGCCCATGCATGAAAATTGCCCAGAGGGGCATCTGGGGTCTTCCTTCACCATTGTAAGCCGGGAAGTCACTATATGACCTTAGCTGTTGGTGCGACTTTAAAATCCAATTCGGTTCCAGATTCAGAAATAAACAAGTTTCAGTCTTAGAATTGGGTTTTATGCTCTTGTTGGAGTTATTTAGCTAAGAAGTTCAAAAGTAATGGTTGAATGGGGTTTTACGTCATTTCCAGAACATTGTAGGCTATACATAGGACGCATTTTTTTCGTGGTGGAGGCATACCACCCACTTTTTCCTTGGTAGAACCACTACAGTAATACAAATTAGAAGTAAATTAGAACTCGTCTGACCTGTAAGTGAATCGTATGCTAGTCGTCATTCTATCTTCAATAACTAGCATAGATTCATTAGTATAACTAAGTCTGAGCTTTTGAATAATTCATAGAAGTCGAGCGTGTTCATATTAGGACAGATCACACAATCGCAGAAATAGAAATGATGGTGAAGCAGCTTGGGGGAATATACGAACTTAAAAAATTGATTCTGAATACAAAACTGGCATCTGAGAAGTGCCTAGTGATTAGATGTAATTAGATCTTGTCAGTGGCATGCAAATTAAGCCAGATAGAAACGCTGTTTCTTGGAAATCTTGGAAATTGCACTATTGATTATTTCAAAGAATTCTACAAGATGTAGTTCTGGTACTGTCAAGGGACAGCTTTCAAGTTTGTCAACATGTGGTGGTGATGGCGTGATGTAACCAAAATCACTGTTATTATTGTCTTTTAGTCTGGAAAACTAAATTTGTACAGTCTTTGTGTTTATGAAAATGTTGAGGTGTACAAGTATGTGGCAAATAGTTGTTCATACACAGTTTGGATGAAGAAACAACGTGCATCGATTAGCCAGGATAATAAAGACTCTACATCTATGGCTTTATTGTCTCATTACTGCAGGTTCAAATCCCACGGGGAGCTCAACTTGTCAAGTGAGAAAGTGTTGATTCTTACGGATGGCGGGAGGTACACAGTACTGGTTCTACCCAGGAAAAATGGGGTGCTCAACCTCTACAACAAAAAAACAAAAGCGTAAGTCAGATATGACTTAACATGTGCTAAAAATGACATAAAACACCATTGAAACAAGAAAATATCATTTTGCTCCCATAACAGTTTTGAGAAAAACCCTGAAGCTGTTGCTAGTCATGTGTTGCTTTTCTGTCTGTTGTATGTAAACATTTTTTTTTAAAGATTACTCCAATAATTAACCAAATTTGGGGTCTCGGTGATGTTGGTGGTGTTGGGGGTGGAATTTGCAGTTATTATCGGTTTATACCATGTACAAATTAAATCTGGGTAAATTACCCTGTCCAGGTGCTTTAATGATTACAGGGAAACTTAAAAAGTCTTCACTGATACCATTGATAGTTTGCAAGTAAGTGGGTCAAATGATTTGTCAAGTTGGCTTATAAAACTTGTTAAAAATTGACTGATCCGTTGCAATATTTTTAGAAAAGAGCATGTAAAAAGGTGGAGAATGAAGTTCCTGAGGGTAAAAAATGGCACTGCCCCAGAGTTCATACGGTTTGAAAATTAGCTTTTTTTATTCACACCCTCAAGAACTACTTAAGACCTTTGGCATGAATTTTCAAAAATAAGTATAGACAAGTTTTTCCAGGCATAGTCCTTAGTGCAAAATAGTTCTGCGCCACATGTCACATAGTTAATCATTGATCTACCAAGTCCTTTGGGGAAAATTGCTATAGATTTATATCCATTTATTCTTCTCTAAAACTTCTTTGTCTACTGCAGTAATATCATGCATGATGTATAATGTCAATTAGGCCAAGTTCAACTGAAGTACCATGGATTGTCAGTGACTGAATTGAATATTGACATCTAAACCAACAAATAAAGAAGAAATTGCTTTGTCAGTAATACTGTTTTGCAAGTAGCATTGAAATACGGTATTTCCCTTGATAGTAGTGCCCGTGTGCTATGCAAAAATGGCCAAAGGGCCGCTCTTATAAAAAAAAAAGGCCCTACTATTAAGGGAGCCCTGCTCGCTTGTATTAGGGAAATATGGTAGTTTGTGAAGAAGTTCCTGGGGTCAATTATGTTAACTTGCCCTAGGATAATATTAAAACCATAGGGTCACACGAGTATGAGCAGGCATATGGCAATTTTAAAGGAGAGAAGCTTCAGGGCCCATTTATAATATCTCTCGTTTCTTTAGCTGCTTACAAAAATACGCACACTTCTTAATTGACAACAGGCATCATGCAGTTAGATGTATTTTCAGTTGCCATGGTTATGTTAATGGATTAAAAAAATATGGTGTTAAAAAACAGTAAATAAAAAAATTGATGTTAAAAGCATTCTAAAATGGATGTTTTGGCACTTTCTCTTGCCAACTTGCACTATATTAATACAAAACATGACTCAGTGAAACTGCTGGTCTTGCCAAAGTGGAGTCGGGGATTGTTAAAACAATGTTGGCAATGATTTAAACCCGCTTGAATCTCTTTCTGATATATGTTTATGGATTTCTGGGAAAAGAAATAGAAACAACAACAGATGAAGTAATAAATAAAGCTTCCCAAGGAATTGATGTAAGTGGGCCAGATACTATTCATGAAGTAAGGCTGCTGAAGGAGAGATGTTTTTGGTGCAGACTTCACTTTTGAGTGTGTTATGATAGTGTGGAGTTGAATTTTAGTTTTTACGGTTGACCAACTTACAAAGGTCATAATTATGGCACAACAGGAAAGTTTCAGGCCCACCTACCTTTACTTAAACATATGGGCCTATATATCTTTCTCACAGGCAGAACTGAAGTGTTTCAGTGGCTTCTGTTGTCAACATTCCATTGATGCTTAAGTGACTTGTTACCCATAACCTTCATATGAGTATTCAGTGAGGGTGGTTGGTTTCCTTGGCATGTTTGTGTGAGGGTGCTCTTCTGATCTGTAAGAGGTGCGATATTGAGGCTAAAAACTCTTCTCTGCCTGGCATGCCATGATGGTTTCCTTGGTATGGTTGTCTAAACAATCTATGCGTGTTGTAATACTGGAACTAAAACACCTCTCTGCCTGGCATGACAAAGGGATGGTTTCCTTGGTATGTTTGTGTAAGGCTGCTCTTCTGATATGTAAGGGCTGCGATATTGAGGCTAAAAACCCTCTAGAGACCTCTATAATAATAATAATAATAATAATAATAATAAAGATTTTATTTAACGAGAGAACTCATTTGAAACTAGTCAATCTACCATGAGGCCCTCAACAATACAATATATACAATATTTACAAGTAAAAATGCATTTAAAGTGGTATATTCAGTTAATGGAAATATGTTTAAATAGAACTGCAAGACTTAGTCATTTACTAATATATCGAATGGTGAATCCACTTATGACTTTCTGTATAACTCGCTATCAGGGTTAGACGCTAACTTAGTATGACTACTAGCCTACAGGGCTAGTGCCTTCTTATTTTTACTAGCCCTTCTTAAAACGAACTAGTCCTCCTTTTACTCTTTTGCGGCAAAATAAGAAGATACCAAAATATCATGGCTTGGTAGCTCCATGGATAAGGCCTCCAGGCTTTGGAGCTATAGACAGACATCTGACCAGTGTAGGTTCTCTCTCTCTCACAAATGCATGTCTGAGTGGAAACTTCATAATCCGTCTCTATCTGTAGCTGAGGTTGCATTTCCTATATGACTACTGCTTGTAAATATTGCAAGAAAACAGCTTTGTGACTATGTCATAGTCAAATTTATTTATAGGCCACGGCCATTATACCTTTCTTTGCAGCGGCCTGCATAAGGCATTTTCTACAATCAAATTTCTTTTAAAGTCATGCCGACTTACCTTGTAAATTTCATTTCCCGTTTATGGATTTTTTTTCCCCAATTAAAGGCAAAAGGCCCCTTCCCCAAAACTGGGAAAAGGGCTCTGTAGGCACTTACAAGATGGCTAAAATATACACAAATGTGTTTATTTGAATCATGTTGTTTTTTGCTGATGACGCTTTTCGTATTCTGTTTTTCGTTTGTTTCGATGGAGACATTTCCGTATTTAAATATCGCCACGTTTGTTTACAATGTGAAGGTCATCATGTCAATAAAATGCTTAGAAATTAATATAGTGATAGAAATGCTAGCGTCTCTACGAAAAAGATGTGGGGATATGTATAAAACGCGGGTTATTTTTCAGCATTTTGCGCCATCAAAGAAAAAATTGCCAATCAGTGATGAGTAATTTGACACACCTACACATTCGCAGGTGCTTGTCTTGGTCTATATCATAGCCTACATTACATTACGATATTGAAGAGTTTGAATAGTGAAAAATTGAAATGAATTGGCAATTTTCAACATCAGGATCATATAAGATCATTTAAAATCGACATTTAAGTAATAAAAACAACTAGCCCGTTTGGCTTGTCAACTGTGAGTTTTTACTTGTCTCTCGAAAGTGACTAGCCTCGGGCTAGCAGGCTAGCGTTAAGTGTCGAACCCTGGCTATTGGGACTGGGGGAATATAGTTGCAGATTTGATGATGATCTTAAATTCCGCATATGGACATTTCAAGTCATCATTAACTGTTTTAAACATAATGATTGCTTTTTGAAATATAACACTTTCGGGAAATGTCATCCAACTGAGTTGGGTAAAAAGTTGAAATCTTTATCTAGGATAAGTCGTGGTGCAGCTCTTTTTTGGAACCTTACAAGTTTATCTTCGAGAGAAGTACTACAATTTCTCCATATCACACAACAGTAATCAAGATGGGGTAAGATATAAGAATTGAAAAATAATTCTCAGACCAATCTTTCAGCTGTGGAATGGTGAATATTCATGGGTAGAATCTAACTTTTTTTTTTTACTGCTTGCTTTTTTCAGTAAGGCCAAAGGCCAAAAAAAAAAGAGGTTCTGTTTCCGCTAGTTCGAGCCTCGCAGTGGCCATGTTGTTTATGCTTGATGCAAGATAATTAATCCACATTGCTCAGAGCACTCATTTGGCCATTTTTGGGGCCGAAATTCAGCCCCCTTCCCCTCCCCTAAAAGTATGTTTTTTCTGTTTTCCTTTCTTATTTTTTTTTCCTTTTTCTGTATGTATGTATCTGTCAGTACACAAGGAAGCATGTACACCCAGGTGTTTTTCAACCAGTTCAGACAAAAATCAGCATTAATTTTCAGTGATGCACGTATATATTCTGTTTGCCAGACTCATAGGTTGTTAATGGCCATTTAATATTAAATAGTCTTTCTGGAAAATAGTGTAGAACCTGATCAGTCAGCATGGATGGGAACACTGATCTGGGTCAGTTCTGGTTGAAAACACCGAATTGTAGGTTTTCTCGTATATAGTTTTTAAGTATTTTTTTTTGTATGTGTTTCCCCCCCCCACCCCACCCCTCCTCCTGTGGACATTAAAAACTGCAGACATTAAAAAAATAAAAAACTCCGGCCTAATTAGTGTTTCTTAGAAATTCCCCTTTGATATGAAAAACAATGCAAAATTCCCCTTCTTGAGGGCCCTGGCCCAAGTCCCCTAAAAGCTGACTAGTGCCCTGTTGTTTAGTACTGGTTTTACCCAGGAAGCCATCAAGAATGATTAGTATAAGTTGCAAGAACTTGTTTCACAATCCATGTAAAATAAATATGTCTGCAACAGTATCATCTGTGAATGTGCATTAGAATACACCATCCAATCTTAAAGGAGCTAATGGGATTGCAAGAGGCAAATATACAGTATGGTGAATATGGTGAAAGAAACATCTTTAAATTGCTTTATAATTATAAAAAAGGTTTTTGTCTGTCATTAGACTTAATATAATTATTCAAACTGTTGTCACAAGTTGGAGAAACATTGCTCAAGATAATCAATAAAGTCTCACCAAATTAATATACCAAATATTGCCTGGAGCCGGTTTTAATCAAACTCTTTCCCAATGTTAAATGCTGCCCTATTTAGATTGATTATTTTATTTCCAGGGTGTGGGGGGTGGGGTTGGGGGGTGTCACAAGACATTTCTTTGATCAGCGATGAAACAAATATAGAATGTACAACTCTTGGTTATTATGAAATATCTGGCTAATGTCTGGAAATGTTGCAGGATATGCTCAAGGTTTACCACCACCAATTACATGTAAACCTCCGAGGTGTAGTCGAATGTAGTTCCTATAATAAAAAGTAATCCCTCCTTTTTCGATGGAAATGGGCATTATAAGTAGGGGAAAACCGCCCATTTCTATTCGATTTTGTGGTTATACGTATAAGAAGCGTATTAATAGGTTTTACTGGATCACTGATGAACATTTTCGAAATTTCGACTCTATGCTTACACTTTGTGAGCAATGAAAACAGACGATCAATAAAAACAGCTGTACCCTTAACCTGTTTAGTAAACAGACAAGAACTTTCTTACATGTCTTGTGACCCCACGTTTTCTGGTGATTTTTCAAGTGGAAAAATACTTTTCTATATGAACATTACACTGCTGCATTATCCATTTGCAGCAAATCCTTAATATGTGACACTTTAACATTGGTGTCTATGGGGAAAATAATTAGTGCTTTCATACCTCAACACAACACATGTTGGACATTCTGTATCCATTCCTGAGAATGTATGGGATGGTATCATGATTAATAATATATGAGATAGTAGCTGTGAAGTGTTTAATCAAGTCTTCATTACATCTCATAAATATTCTTGATGTTTTCGCTGATCTTAAATGGGTCTGGATGGAATGTGTTAAGGACATTAAAAAATCAATAATACAAAATGATATTAGTTAATGGAAGCAGAAGCAAACAATATGGATTTCTGCTGCAGTTTTGTGCTATATCTCAAATGTAATTATGCCCCCGCCAAAATTGGTGGGGGCTATAGCGTTTTGGCCTTGTCCGTCTGTCTGTCCGTCCGTCGTTTTTTCTCATATTCTCACAGAGCTACAGAGATAAGCTTTTTGATCAATTTGGTATTTACCCATCGATAGTTACTAAATTGGGTCTTTCATGATTTCATTTAGGCAAAAAAAAGGTTTGCAACATTGTTTTAGGGGGTCATTCCACTAATATTGTATACAAAATGTAAAAAAATAACTTCTTTTACAAAAAGCTTTATACATTGTAACAAGGAGACAACCCTTTAACAACACATAAATTGCTCAGTTTGCTCTTTTTTTTTATCATTTGACAACTTTACCTTATTGGTAAAGCTTTTGATTTAAATTGGGTATTTTGACATTTTTAATTGGGTATTTAAGCAAATAATCTGCTTATATGTAGCTCTGTTCTCAAAATGCTTTCATATTTTATTTGTTTAATACTATTGTCATACAAAAACATTCCATCATATTTCTGATCACCTGCGACCACAAGGTCAAGGTCGCGACCACAAGGTCAAGGTCATACATTTGGAAGTTTGCGTTTAGGTCTGCTTTCAGTAAAATGTTAAAAGTTATATTTTTGCTCATATTCTCAAAATGTTTTCGTGACTTACTTTTATATTTTATTTGTTGATTACTAAGGTCATACAGGCATACAGGCCCGTAGCTACTCTGAGGCACACCGAGGACACGGAGGCACTCGGTCACGGTAGCGGTTTGGGAAGGTACATAACAATGAAGTATGCATTCTAATGGAATATCAAATAAAATAGACTTTTAATACATTTGTCTAACTTCAAACTGAAACTTGGGCCTGTGAATGCACTAAACTGCTGGAAATCACATGTCGAAATCAACAGTCTTTTTCGGGGTACGTATCCTCTAAACCCGATTTGGCTCTTGATAGTTCTTGTCAAGTGTAGATTTTCTTTTTTGAAAAGAAGCCAGACAGCCCCATACCACACACCACACATCACTCCTTCCAGTTGATCAGGCAGAAAGTAGGGGACCTCTGAACAGTAAAGGTCAACTTGTTGTGTCAGACTAAAGGAAGTATATTTTTAAGATTTTATCTTTATTTCAGACACTGTCAGTGACGGACGACACAGTGCTGGAAGAGCACAATGAAGACCCCACACTCATACAGATGCACCTTATAGATGATGGAGGTAATATCACCTACATTTCACTTCTTTGTGCAATCAGATCCAGGTCCACCCAGATTCGCGGCAGCTATATCTGCCTGTGTTGTGTCTTTGGTCGCTGGTCACAATGGTCATACACAGGACATAGAGAGTTTAGGGAATCTGAGAGTTTCAGCGAATCAAAGGATCTTGCTATTGTTGCAGCCATTGCACCAGTTAAGTTTTTGCAAGAAAGTTTGATGTTGTTCAAAGTACATAAGTGGTGCTATAATCACCATCAAAACAAAATGCAAACTTTTTATGCATCTGAGGGAGGGGTCATATAGTAATTGCACCGTCCGTCCGTTAGTACGTCTGTACTTTCATTCGTTCAAAACAATCATGTCTCAGCCATACTGATGGGAATTTCTTGAAACTTTACATAAATGTTAATTTCAATGAGAAGGTTTGTCACCGGTCAAAGGTCAAGGCCACACTTGGAGGTCAAAGGTCAAATTTGATGGCATTTGTCTTACTGGTGACAGTTATTGTTATTTGTTGGTACATCATTAAATGAACATAAACACAGCATTGCCACTGAATGTCAGGTGGCCTTTGCTATCAATGGGCATGAGAGCCTGCAAGGGGAACCTCTCATTTTTTAGGGTTTTGTGCTACTACTGTTGACACAACTGGTTTCTGTGTGGTTGCAGGTTTGGAACAGTTAACCCATTTTTTTTACTGTCAGATTTTTTCTTAAAGGGACATACGGCAATCTTGAAGTGTTTGAAATGTGTGTCTCGATTTATATATGCAGTTTCATTTTTACCTTTACCTTGGTTACATTTAAATAAATAAAATTTTAAGTATTCACAATTTCGTCTTATTATACTATAAGTTTAAATATATTATTTGTGCAATAATATCAAAAATTAATAAAATGTAAAAAAAATTGCTTTATACTATTCTTATAATTAATATTAATGATTGAACAAATGCAAGTAATGAAGAAAAACTAGCGGGGCGCCGTGAGTTTTAAAAAAATCAAGATTGCCGTGTGTCCCTTTAATATAAATTTGCTGGCATATTGTTTTGAGGCATACAATTCAGAAGCAGCACTTTCCCTGGTATTTAATCAAATTCTTTCCAAATAGGTTTCCAAACAACTTTTTTTATTACTCGCTCAATTACTTAAAAGCGGCTACAGTAGCGCAGGGTATAATGCCTGGAGCTTTAGAGCTACGCGGGGGTTTGTTCCCTGGCAGAGTCAGATGGGAAACTTCCTTCTTCTCATCTCCTTCTGAGGATGCTGTCCCAATATAACCTGATTATGTAGGCTAATATGATTCAAGAATGATTTGTTAACGGGACATAAAACCCCCCATTTCATTTCAATTACTTCTTACGCGATAATCGGGTGAAACTGCTACATTCTCATTCTAAATTTGATAGTAAAGGAATCGTCTCAAATACATAGGAACTAAATCTCGAATGTATTGCAGAAATATCGTTGAATACATAGGAACTTAATTTCGAATGTATTGTAGGACCGCATTACATTGTAGCTCTGTTTTGGGCAGAAATTGAAGACTTGGGCCTGCAAATATGCAGTCTAGGTGTGCAAACAGTGATGTCTCTAATTTTTGAAACGGGTGCCTTCTTTGATTTGACAGGCAGCCACCATTAGTGATCCAGCAAAGGTTTGAGTGAGGTTGTTAATAGGGTTTGCAGACATTCTCCCCCATGGATAAGCATGGGGTCAAATTACATGCAATCTCCTAAGGTCAGGATTTTTAGTTATTTCATGATTCTTTCAGATGATGAAATACTTCTTTGATACTGATTTAAAACAAATAATTGTTACAGCTGGGTGAAATTCAAAACAGACTGCGAATATAGCCGGCTGCGACTGTCAGAAACAGCCCTGGCAAAATAGTTTTCTAAAATGCACTAAGACCCCAAAGGTGAAAAAGGATCATTTTACCTAGGTAATTCATCTATAAATGTATTCAAAACATAACAATATATGAGAAAGTAAGAAAAAAATCCTCACAAATACATTGTAATACACCATGAGTTTTGTCTAGCCAAAACCTGATTCAAGTCTAATAGGAAATCATTTAACCTAATTATCGCCTGTGGGGAGACACACCTGTCTGTTGTAAAGCTATCCAAGTACACCTGGGTTCACATAGATAGATCTATACATAGATCTATACATAGATATAATCATCTCATTAGTGAGATATAATCATCTCATTAGTGAAGTATACAGAAGAGAGTGATCAAAGCTGCTGTCAGTGGCCTAGCTGCCTATACTGTAGACACTTGCCTACACATTGTCCCCAGAAATCAAAAAAATCAAAATGCCAACAAATGCAATAAAAACTGAGTGGGGTATGGGGAATGGTCAGCTCATATCAATTTTTACTCGTGGTCTTTTCAGAAAATAAAGTGGTCTTTTCAGAAAATAAAAGCCTTAACTGTTTTTGATCGCGGTCTTTCAGAACCAAAAAAAACATGATTGTGCAAGAATTTCGAAATATTTTCAGAAAGCAAGTAGTCATATTAATATATGTTATTTTGTTCTGTTCCAATTTTTTTGTTGCAAAATCGCAGATTAAAAAAGCTCTAAATCGTGGGTTTAAAACATACTGTTTGTTGCTTAAAATACCGTCAGAATGCAGGATTTGGCTTCCTTCTAAAAAAATTTTTGCCCCCCACTAAACTGATTTAGGCACAGTTACGCCCCTGTCTGTATATTAATGGTGATTAATTCTGGGTATTTATTAATTTTCCAGAAATATACAAATAATGGAATCAGTCAATCAGTGACCAGTGTGATGTAAAATAGATACTTGTGTGAATAAGAGAAAAAAAAAATGAAATGGGCTTTTACATCACAGTCATGATATTAGTTTATTTTGGGGAAACAGCAACTTTTGAGGGAGACAAGATCAGGATGAAGTTTCCGATCAGATTTGCCTCCACCAGGGCTCACAAGTTCAGAGGTCTAGCTCACATCACAATGCTTTGTCCACTGAGTACAAGGATTAGCAAACCCATGCTGGACAGAGGTCTGTAGCTCTACAGTACACTGTTTTATCCACTGAGTTACCAGGGATTAGCAGACCCATGCTGGACAGAGGTCTGTAGGTTTACAGCACAATGCTTTATCCACTGAGTTACCAGGGATTAGCAAACCCATGCTGGACAGAGGTCTGTAGCTCTACAGTACACTGCTTTATCCACTGAAACCAAGGATAAGCAAATCCATGCTGGTCAGAAGTCTAGCTCTGCAGCACAATGCCTTATCCACTGGGTTACCAAGGATTAGCAAATCCATGCTGGACAGAGGTCTGTAACTCTACAGCACAATGCTTTATCCACTGAGTTACCAGGGATTAGCAAACCCATGCTGGACAGAGGTCTGTAGCTCTACAGTACACTGTTTTATCCACTGAGTTACCAGGGATTAGCAAACCCATGCTGGACAGAGGTCTGTAGCTCTACAGTACACTGTTTTATCCACTGGGTTACCAGGGATTAGCAAACCCATGCTGGACAGAGGTCTGTAGCTCTACAGTACACTGTTTTATCCACTGGGTTACCAGGGATTAGCAAACCCATGCTGGACAGAGGTCTGTAGCTCTACAGTACACTGTTTTATCCACTGAAAACAAGGATTAGCAAATCCAAGCTGATCAGATGTCTGTAGCTCTGCAGCACAATGCCTTATCCACTGGGTTACCAGGGATTAGCACACCCGTGCTGGACAGATGTCTGTAGCTCTACAGTACACTGTTTTATCCATTGAGTTACCAGGGATTAGCAAACCCATGCTGGACCTCTACAGTACACTGTTTTATCCACTGGGTAAAGGGATAAAACAGGGATTAGCAAACCCATGCTGGTCAGAGGTCTGTAGCTCTACAGCTCACTGTTTTATCCACTGAGTTACCAGGGATTAGCGAACCCATGCAGGACACAGATCTGTAGCTCTGCAGCATAATGCTTTATCCACTCAGCTCTCCCCCCAAAAAATAGGATAGGTCGGTAGTTTTTGTTTTTAGCTCTACTGGCCGAAGGCCAGCAGAGCTTATGGGATGGCGAGTTGTCCGTCGTCCGTCGTCCGTCCGTCTGTTAACTTTTGCCTTGTGAACACTCTAGAGCCTTCATTATTAATCGAATCTTTACGAAACTTTGCCAGTGTCTTTATATCAATAAAAGGTCGGACAAGTTCCAAAACCAGCCGGATCGGATAAATTTCACCGGAGTTATGGCCCTTATTTTGCTGAAAAAGGCCATATTAAGCCTGTGAACACTCTAGCACCTTCACTTATTATTTGATCTTTACCAAACTTGCACAGATTGTTAATACCAATGATAGCTTGAACAAGTTCAAAAATCAACACTAAATTGGGTCAGTAACACCAGGGTTATGGCCCTTGTTTTTTCTGAAAAATGCTATTTTCTGCCTTGTGAACACTCTAGGGCCTTCAATATTAATCAGACCTTTACTTAACTTTGCCAGTGTCTTTATATCAATAAAAGCTCAGACAAGTTCAAAAACCGGCAAGATCGAAATAATTTCACCGGAGTTATGGCCCTTGTTTTGCTAAAAATTCCATATTAAGCCTTGTGAACACTCTAGCTCCTTCGTTTATTATTTGATCTTTACCAAACTTGCGCAGATTGTTAATATCAATGAAAGCTCAGTCAAGTTCGAAAACCAGCTAGATCGGACTATCAACAGCGGGGTTATTGCCCTTGATTTAGTTAAAATTGCTATATTTTACCTCATTAAGATGATAGGACCTTCATCTTTCGTCCAATCTTTACCAAACTTTACCAGATTGTTTATATAAATGAGAGCTAGGGCAAGTTCGAAAACTAGCTGGATAGGACCATTAACAGTGGAGTTATGGCCCTTGATTTAGTTAAAATGCTATGTTTTGCCTCGTTAAGACGATAGGGCCTTTATCTTTCATTCGATCTTTACCAGACTTTACCAGATTGTTTATATAAATGAAAGATCGGATATTTCGAAGATCAGCCAGATCGGACCAGTAACAGTGGAGTTATGGCCCTTGATTTAGTTAAAAATGCTATATTTTGCCTCGTTAATTCGATAGGGCCTTCATCATTCATCTGATCTTTACAAAACTTTACCTGATTGTTTATATCAATGACAGCTCAGACAATGTCGAAAAACAGTCAGATCGGACCAGTAACAGATGAGTTATGGCCCTTGATTTAGTTAAAAATGCTATATTTTGCCTCGTTAAGACGATAGGGCCTTCATTTTTCATGCAACCATTATGAAACTTTACTAGATTGTTAATATCAATGACAGCTCGGTCAAGTTCAAAAACCAGCCAGATCGGACCAGTAACAGTGGAATTATGGCCCTTGATTTAGTTAAAAATCCTATATTTTGCCTAGTTAAGACCTTCATCTTTCATCCGATCTTTAAGAAACTACCAGATTTTAATATCAATGAAAGCTTGGACAAGTTCGAAAAACATCCAGATTGGACCATTTACACCGGAGTCATGGCCCTTGATTTTCTGAAATATGCTATATCTTGGCCTCATTAAGACGAAAGGGCCTTCATTTGGCCGGATTTCATTGAAACTTTTCAGGAATGATCAGTACCAAGCCTAGTTGTATATAGTCACCGTGTTCCAGTTGAATGATTTTGGCGGAGTTGTAGCCCTTTAAAGGTTTTAATACACAAACTTTGTTCCGACTAGTTCTCTTGAACCCCTGGCCGGATTAAACGAAACTTTTTAGGGATGATCAATTCTATGTCTAGTTGTGCAAATCATGGCCGTGTTCCGGTTGAATGATTTTTGGCGAAGTTATGGCCCTTTAAAGGTTTTAATACACAAACTTTGTTCTGATCTACTGCTCCTGAACGCCTCGCCAAATTTCAATGAAACTTTGCAGGGATGATCAGCACCAAGCCTAGTTGTGCATGTCATCGTCACGTTCCGGTTTACAGATATTTGGCAGAGTTATGGCCCTTTAAAGGATTTTGATACCACAATTTTTTTCTGGGCTAGTTCTCCTGAACCCCTGGCTGGATACAGACGAAACTTGACAAGGATGATCAGTATCAAGCCTAGTTGTGCATATGATCACCATATTTCGGTTGAATGATTTTTGGCAGTTGTGACCCTTTAAATGTTTTAATACACAAACTTTCAGCGAATCTTGGCGAGGATGATCAGTACTAAGCCTAGTAGCACCTATCATTGCCATGTTCTGGTTGAATGATTTTTGAAAGACTTTAATAATGGCCCCTTATATATAAACTTTATCTTGAGCCAGTAGAGCGTCCACAGGCCCTCTTGGGCCTCTTGTTGTTGTTTTTTTGCAAAAAAAAAGTTTAGGGTCGACAGGAAATAAATGGGGACGGTCAGAAGATCAGAAAACATACCTTTTTGTTTTTTTTGGCCTGCCAATATACACGAAGAGTTGATGAAATACCTTCATGTACCCGGGTTCTTTGAATCACTGAGTTTCGTCGGTGTGTTATTGGGCAAGACACTTATCCTTAGCCTCGCCCATAGGATAGGGCAAAAAAACCGGACAGTCCTGTGTAATGCAGTCGATCCTTTGAGCAGGTTAAAGAACCATAGGAATCTATTCTGAAGCAACACACACTTCCTAAGTATCTTTCCCCTCTCTCTGTAGTCTGGCTCTAAAAAACCTGTAATGTGTTGATGGGCCATTAAACAACATTCAATTAAATACCTTGATGTACTGAAAACCTTTATTGTTTTGTTTACTTCAACTAACAGTTCTAAATCAGGAGCTATTTAAGTTAAAAGCAACAAATCCAGCCTGAATTAGCACTCTCACCAACAACCTCTACTGGGATTTATTGCCCATTGCTCTTTATCACTTCCACAGCAAATGATAATGTCTACATTAGAGAGGAGGATAAGTGTTGGCAGTATCTGTTTTACATAAACTGTCTGTTCCCACGCTACCAGTGATGGCATGTTGCAATGTCTAACGGGAATCATTATCATAACAGATCTTGTTGCTTACATCTTGTTTTTTTTATCCTGTTTTTGTTCTACCAAAAGTGGCATACAGGATTTGGGTTTCGCATTTGATGGGATGCTTGAAAAAATGAATTAAAAAGGATTCTACAATTACAATGGTTTTTTCAATGTTGAAGTTATTTTTGTTATCTGTAAAGTATTTGACTTATTTTTTTGTGCATATAAAAACAAACAGGACTTAAATTTGACAATTATGTAAAGAAGGTAACTATTCGGTCATGGTGATGAAGATAATTTTTGCAGTCATGATCTGTAGGTGTTAAGGTTGATGTTAACATAATTTGAATTTCAAGGTCATCAATATGTTGCTTTGAGGGAAGAAAAAATAGTCCTATACTGGTATGCAAGTAGTAGCCGAACAGAAAATAATGGTTATTGTACTGTTTGTTGTTATTTGATATTATTCAAACAAAAACAACTTACAGAGTAAAGTTAAGTTCACTTCATTGTTAAAAATGACAACATCCGATTACAAGCTCTCGCACATGCTGTTTATAGGGGCCCTCAAAAGGGTAACCAATAACCGTTGATTGACAGCAGTACAGAAGTAGTAGCCGAATGGCTAAACAAACAGATACATTTATGGTCATTATCCCTATTGGATGCCCCATTCAGTAAGAAAGACAACTCATCCCATTTATGACCTAAATATATTAACAAGGGATGTCTCCATTACGTCAGGGATTACGTCAATTGGAAATGTCTGCTACTGCAGTATAATCAGATTTGACCGATCAATATTTTACTGCAGTATTGTATTTTTCCGATGTTATTTATGCCTACATGTTATATAAACAGGGTTATATATATAAATTAGAGTTTTAATTTATTATCGTCTGCTGGTGTTGTCATGGGGAAGCATTGTTTAAATATTGGAGAGCAATTAAAAACACATAACTGCGCATGCGTGGTTAGCGCGCGACTTCCCCACGCGCAAATTTGCGCGGAAATAAGTGCTGAGAAGAAAATCATTTATATTTCGGTACATATTTACTTTTTCGTATACGACGATTCTTCTGAGGATGAAAAATGTATCTTTTTATTAAATTAAATTGATATTTTCTATTGAAGAGCTACGAACGTCGTTTGTTTACGGAAATTCGGATACTACTGCTGTTCGGCTACTACTTGCATACCAGTATTGACATTATTCAATGTGTGTGGTGTATTTTCAAAACTAAGTCAATGGCCTAGAAAGTTGGTCAGTAACACAGTGACCTAGTAACCTACTTCCTGTTTTAAATGTAACATTTTAAAACGAACCTATGTAACCTGTATATGAAAACTAGATCACTATGTGACCTTAATTTGATCTATGTCGGTTGGTCACAGTGACCTTCTTTCCATTTTTGAAGACAGTAAAAAGCTTCAAAAGCTGTTTCCTATCACTATCCTGTTTCCTTCAAGAGTCCTAACACAAGACTATCGCAAGACTTAAATGAGCCATAACCTTTATACCATTTCACCATCATTTAACTGGGTGCTCAGTCTGGGTTGTGGCATCCGTGGCTCAGTGGTTCGAGGCTCTAAAATCACTTGCCCCTCACTGCTGTGGGTTCGACCCTCATGGGATCAGGAATCTCTATGTGAAGAAGCTATCCAGTTGGCTTGCGGAACATCAGTGGCTCTACCCAGGTGCCCACCCGTGAAAGAAAATTTCCCAGAGAGGTCTTTCTCCACCAATGGAGCTGGAAAGTCGCCATATGACCTTGAATTTTTGTGCAACTATAAAATCCAATTTAATTCAATTCAGTCTGGGTCATGTCTCTTGTAGTTAATAATATCTATATTCCTGGTTCCTCTCTCTTTCCAGACTTTATAATTTATGGATTTAACAAAATTGCTGTTTAGGCTCAGTTTTACTTCACACATGCAGGCAGGGTACTTTTCAATAGATTTGGTATCATGCAGAGATATTAGGTAAAGGTTTCTCTTCAGTATCAGCAAAATCTTTCAGATCTCCATGTTTACAAAAATAAAACTTGGTCAGTTTCCAAACTCTGTTGTTCACATAATGTTGAACAGCCTTCACTCTGTTTCTGTTTGTGGTTTGTGGTTTATACTGAGTATATTTAGCTAATGGATGATGAACCTTTTGCATCCAGATTGCATCACATAGTAAAGCTGCTTTCATGTACCTGGATACCCATTTGCCTACCCCGTATGCTTGTTTATGTACACAGGAACCCTTGGTATTTATCTGGTATCACCGTACCAATGGTTTAAAGAGATTGTATGCGATTTATGTGTTGTAATTTTGACTTATAATAAAACACATTTCAATACTTTGTAAATTGAAAATTTTTGCAATAATATTTGTGATCTCTCCTGTCAATGATGCCATTTGGAACAGCTCTCAGGCAAGCAAGTAATTTTGCATCAGAAAGGTCATAGAAAAAAATGGCCTCTGGTAGCAACCAGATGCATGCACTTAGTACAGAAGCCATGTATTTATCTGCTTGATCAGTGAGATGTCTTAAAAGTTGAGACTGGTTCTTCAAAAAGATTTTATCTTCAAAAATGACCTTGCACGATATTTTTCTTGTTGGAAAATGAACTTCCTTCTTGGTAACTTTAGTGTAACACTTATGTACCCTGGGTACACATGTGGTTACCCATGTACCAGGAACCTTGGGTACACACGTGGATACCCATATACTGAGAATCTTGGGTACACATGTGGGTACCCACATACCAAGCAGTGATTTGTCCTAGGATACCAATATGTGCCAATGGCCCCATATGCTAGAGTTTCAGTGCGCCATTTGCAGTTCTAATGGGCCATGTTCATATGTGTCATTCATACATCTGTAAAATCCACTGGACACTTTAATGTTGACATTGCTGCAACACTAGTCATGGTTCAAACAAGGCCTGGATTTTAGGGAGAAGTGACTTCTCTCTCCAAAGAAAATAGAGAGAAGTTACAGATAATAGGGAGAAGTGAAGGAGACGCCGCCATATTTTAAGCGCACAATTGTTTTTGTTAATTATTAATGGATATATATATATATATATACACCCCATTGGTTATAACCTTTTGATTATTTAAGTTATAGCTAAATGCGCTGGAAGTATGCTGTTTCACAGTTTATACAAAGGGACTCTTTACACACAGATACTGTAACTATAGAAGAAAGGATTGATAGAATAATTATTAATACAAATGTATTGAATAATTATTAAAACAAATATATTGCCTGTGTCTTTATTCATTCATCTTTTTATCAATTTGTATGGAGATCTATGCAGAGTGTGAATAGGATTCTCAAACCGAAGATGCTTATTCCCATATGACCTTTATGTGGTTTGTTTCCCCATTTGTAATTGCTCAACACAATGAGGCCCAGTTCTGCTGATGTTAAACTGATTTAATTATCTTATATAAAAAAAAGTTTTTTTCTCCATCCGAAATTATGTACCTATTCGAACTACTATGACACTGCACATTTCTGGACAGAAAATATCACGGAAATTTAGAAGAAATATCGTCAGTTACAAACTTGTCAGTTACAAACTTTTTCGTGCATTAATTTGTTTTGAGTGCCAAAGGTCCCGTCTTATCAAACAATTAAGGAAAGGCAACTCTAATTATCATTCATTGGTATTATCTGTAATCACCTCGGGTCAGTTATCTTCAACTTGTAGTTTCGATCATGTTTTCAATTGAGTATCAACCATATTTTTAACACGCATTAGTTTGACTGAAACAGAATCTACGATTGGTCACTTGTTTAGCTATACGCAATCTCATTGGATAAGGCGTGTGTATTCCCTGTATAGTCTAATTTGTATACAAGAATGGCGAGGTGCGAAATTTCCCTTGAGGGGATATCATAAGAGTAGGCAAGCATGCCCCCTGCGCCCCCCATGCTCCCCGCGGGGGGCGGGGGGGTTTTCCGTTGGGATGGATCAAAGCAATTAATCCCTTCCGAGTGATGGCGGGTAATTGATTGATTGATTAACAAATGACATTGGCGCAAAATAGATCAGTGTCAATGGGCCATTTGTTATTTTATGCGACTATGGCGCAAGGCACGTGCCTATCCCAATCAATGACTACGTACCCTGGGTACAGGTGGGTACCCGTGTACCACATGGACCAATTTAGTCATAATATGAATATTGCTGCAGTTATTGCCTAGCAACCTATTTGACTGTTCTTCAACCATAACTCATAGTGCATCCAAATCTCTTGTGCTATGTGAAACATTCAATCAATGTGGTGAGCACTTTACATGAAATCCCATGTGCCAAAATTTGCCCATCTGTGTGGAGTGTAAATAATTAATTGATGTACCTTCAGTACTTTGATGTTCATTACATGTAAGCAATGTTCAAAAATGCAGAACTCCCAGACAATAAAACGTGGCAGGATCTAGATTGTAGAGGGCAATAAAAAGGTGATATGCCTCATCTGTTCAAGATGAATATTGATCTGTAGATGTACTTTGTGACTGCTGGATGAGTTGTTTACAATAGACCTGAAGTCTCTTTATCTTCAAGCACTTGCTTGCTCTCTGGCATGCTCAAATATATGTGTAGTTATGTTTTACTGAGTGTACTTGTAGGAGAAATAATAAACAGTGTGATTCATTTGACCTCCGTATCCTGGTGTCAGGGACACAGCTTTTTGTTTGAGAGGCAAGACACTTGAATATGTTAAAAATGAGCTGAGATATTCACAAATGAATGAAAATGTTTCTTATGGAAGAATATGAATTAGGAGGGCACTGTAGTTCGAAATAGTAGTATTTAGTAGGAAACAATGGAGTGTGTGGTCTAGTGTAGAGAGTCAGACTCGCCCTGACCATGTTATTTATACTTGAGCAAGGTACTTAATCCATGCTTAGTACTGGTTCTACCTAGGAAACCATTAAGAGGGATTAATATAAGTTGAAAGAACTTTCCAATCAATGTAAAATAAATAAATATCAACTGGTAACAAAACAGAGGTTTTGGTCAACTTGATCAACTCTTTGCATATCTTAGTGGTATGAGAAGGTAACAGCATTTTGGTCGAAAAAAAAGGTAAAAAGCTTATCTTAAAAGACATTATCGGGCATTGGAGTAAGGATCGAAACAAGAACGACACACCTGCCTACTCCGAGGATGACATTTCCCATCAGACATGCCTCTGACAGGGAGCGAACCCACACGGGGAAGATCTCAATGCCTTGTCCACTGAGCTGATGCAGTGAAGTAATGTGTTTTGATGACCCTTTCTACTTATATATGTCATGTTGTCAGGTGTGTTGTGTACTGAGTGTGGACAGAAATAACTTTTAATTATATATATTGTCTGTCATGACTTGTGATTGTCATAAGTCACCGTTATATGACTTCCTCTGTCCCTGCCAACCTTCAAATGTAAGCAAAGAAGATCATATGGCTTCTCGTTGTTACAGTTTTTCGATGAAGAAATGTAACACTTGTTCTTTGTCGATGAAGTTTCCCCAACATACATACCTCTGCCAGGGGGCAAACCCAAATGGGACAGAGGTCTGAAGCTTTAAAGCACAATGCCTTAATCAGCTACAGAGGCTGCTATCATAGAATACAAAGTAGTGGGGCGGTAACACACTGACACAAGAGGACAACTCTCCCCCAATTTCTCCCAAGGTCACACAGGTGCAGGTCAAGGTCACTACCGAGAAAGTGTTAATCTGGCATGTTCATTTTCTTCATGAATTTATTTTAACATGTGCTCTTTGTTTTGTAATTACATCATTGAAGGGATAAAAACAATCAAATTAAAGCACTGAGATATGTTATCATCTATGTCAGTAAGTAATTTATTCTGGGTGTAACTTATCAGGAGGCAGTAGAATTTATGAGCGTTCATGTGATGGTGGAGGCTGTGGCAATAATGTAGGTCAGATAACATGCCACTTGATAGAAAGCAGATTTTATACAGAGAAAACTTGATACAAAACAGATTTTACCAGAAAACCACTTTAATATTTGCAGTATAAAGTAATAGGATTGGAACAAAAGAATAAAAGTTCATCTAGTGTTTTGTTTCCTTACAAGTAAGGGCAGGCGTCCATGGCCTGGTAAGAGTTTTTGACTTGAAATCACTTGTCCCTCACCGCTGAGCCCTAATGGGACCAGGAATCTTTATGTGAGGAAGCTATGCAGCTGGCTTGTGGAATGTGGATGGTTCTACCCAGGTGCCTGCCATGCACGAAAATTCGCCATAATAAAATTATAACCTTAGCTGTTGGTGCACTATAAAATCCAGTTTAATCAACTCCATTCCTTACAAGTAAGTGAAGGTGAAATTGTAAATGATATAGTTGACCTAAATCAGTGATCGAGTCCTTGAACTGCAAATCCATTCAAGACCATTAAAAGCTCATCAGAAAAACATTAATTGTTTTCATATCTTTGATGTATTTGATTTTCCCCCAGTTACTGAACTATGATTTTCCTTCTTATGATATGAAACATATATAATTATAGATAATTATGAGAATAATTACAGATACTTCTGAGAATCATCTTGCTAAAGCTGCCTTCGCAATATATTTGATGACAGAAAACACAAACAGTGTCATACATGCGTTTATTTATCCTCACATTATTGCACTTGGGTAGAAACAGTGGAATTGGCATAACATTATATTGATTTGTGAGAAGTAATCTGGAGAGTGTTATAAGTATTGTGTTGCAATGCGAACAGTTTTCATTTGGATCAGAAGCATGTTGATTATGCCACTATGGGAAATGCATCACATCACAGCTGCTGGTTTGACTCCCACTGGGAGCTTGACTTGTGTGAGAGAAAGTGTTGATTCTTATGGATGGCGGTAGGTATACAGTATTGGTTCTATCCAAGGAAAAGTGGGTCATTTGACACTACCATGAAAAAATCGACTGTCATTTATAGCCTAATATGTGCTGAAAATAAAGTAAAAGCACCAACCATCCAACCATATAACAGAATGTTGGTAAGGTCCAAATTTATTTCACTGGTCTATCATTGCAACCCAGGGGTTACAGTTGGAGCTGTCAATATGGGTGATCCTGGATTACTCTATCTTTCTCTCTGCTAGGGGCTGGCAATGCATCCTCTCTGCTAGGGGCTGGCAATGCATCTTCTCTGCTAGGGGCTGGCAATGCATCCTCTCTGCTAGGGGCTGGCAATGCATCCTCTCTGCTAGGGGCTGGCAATGCATCCTCTCTGCTAGGGGCTGGCAATGCATCCTCTCTGCTAGGGGCTGGCAATGCGTCCTCTCTGCTAGGGGCTGGCAATGCATCCTCTCTGCTAGGGGCTGGCAATGCATCCTCTCTGCTAGGGGCTGGCAATGCATCCTCTCTGCTAGGGGCTGGCAATGCATCCTCTCTGCTAGGGGCTGGCAATGCATCCTCTCTGCTTGGTCCTGGCAATGCATCCTCGCTGCTAGGGGCTGGCACTGCATCCTCTCTGCTAGGGGCTGGCAATGCATCCTCACTGCTAGGGGCTGGCAATGCATCCTCTCTGCTAGGGGCTAGCGATGACTCCTTCTCTGATATTGCAAAGTATACTCTCCTTTCTTGTATGTATCCTTCTGTCTCTGCTAGGGGCTGGCAATGTATCCTCTCCTCTCTTCTATGGGCTAACCATGTATCCTCCCTGCAAGGGGCTGACAATGTATCATCCCTGCTAGGGGCTGACAATGTAGTGTCTCTGCTAGGGACTGACAATATAACCCCTCTGCTAGGGGCTGGCAATCTATCCTTTCTGCTAGTGGCTGGCAATACCGCCATAATTATGAGATTTATGACATTGTGTTGATGGGTCGTAAAATCTCTTTTCAATCATTGGAATCATCTCAGTTCTGGACATCACATTTTTACTTCACCTTCACTAGCATCAGATCATGCATTCTATCTCCAATAAACGGTGTCCTTCAATTGCCCTCTCTTGGTTGAATTATTCATTAAACCATCCCACCTCTTATCATTCAGATCTGAGCCTTATTAGGCTCAAGTAATGACCTTCAGTTGATTTGACCTAGATACATAGTACTATTGGTATGAGTACTATGATGTGTATGGATTTTGGCTCAACAATAAAGGCAGGCCTGCCAAAACTTTTTAACACAAAATCCTGAGATTTTTAAAATTTAAGATTTAAAGTGTGCAAAGAATATGTTTAAATGAAAATTTGGAGCGCGCGACTTGATTTTTGCACTACTTTGTTTAAAGCGCAAATTTTAAAGGGACTCTGTCCGTAACTTTTAGCTTATAAAACACACTAATTATGTTCGCAAACATTACACACCAAACATTATTGAATACTACTAATTAAAGCAGGATTGTTTGACGGAATTCAATCGCGGTACAAAAAAAGAGAAACCATTTCGGGCGTTTGAACTCTCAGCCCAAACTAAAATTACACTCGCGGTAATAATAGTGAGCGTGAGCGTAAAGTGGTCAACATAGCTCCCGACTGAGCTAACCGGGCTATACATCTTATGCACTACATACTATGATGAAAACCTAATGCGCTAATGGAAGTCACGTGATCGCAGAAAAGGTAAATACGGTGGGTCCCACTTTATTTACAAATAATTTAAGCTTTTCTTTTTTCAAACTCACGAATGTATTACTACAGACTTCTTAGTGTCTATGCTCATGTTTTCATTTCACTGAATAAAAGTCAGACAGTTATTTGGTTATGCTCAATATCTGATTACTTACGGACAGTGTCCGTTTAAATTATTTATGCACTTAATACAAATTGCAATTTCAGTTAGCTTGATCAATTAAAGGAGTCAACGAAATATTGCTGTTATTGCACATTATGTCACTGAAGGAATTAATTATGCCCTTAGGTGTTAATTGTATATTCAGCCAGTGCATTACACCTCGGATGATAATTAAAAATATAAAGCCCTGATTACAGGGATGACCACCCCCCCCCCCCCCCCCCCCCATACCCCCCCCATACCCCCCACCCGCGCTGATTTGGCACTTCCTCCTTCTAGGGAGCATACCAATTCGGGAAATAGCTGATAAACTGTGAAAATATAGTTGTTAGATCATGAACATTTTGTTTTGATGAAAATCCGGATATTTTACACTTAAATCCGGAGATCAGGAGAGTGACTGAAAAATCTGGATTTTAATCCGGAGATTTGGCAGGCCTGTAAGGGATCTTGATTCAGATGTATTTGATGAATAAAAATGATGTTGTAAAAAAGTATTTTGTATGACTATCATACATCAGATATAGTCTTTGTCTTACATTTTGTGTTGTGGATAGGGGCTGGCATGGCCCAGTGGGTAGCACGGTGAACAGAAAATCCAGAAGATTTTGGTTAAGCATCACCGGTGCCACTGAGTTTCCTTGGTGTTATCTTGGGCAAGACACTTTCCCTTAAAATCAATCGTCATAATTATATAACCTTACATGTGTTGAAAATGAGTAAAACACCATACAAACAAACATTACTAGCATATAGGCTTGTGATTTCCCCTCCGACCTTGGTTAGCTGACAGACTACTTTTAGCAGTCCCCAAAACAACAACAAAAGGAAGAATTATAAATCACCCACCTACTTTCAAACTTTCCCTGTAACTTAAAAAACAAATGAAAGTCCTGAAGAACCAGGTATTTATTTGTTAGTAGGAGTAAGGCATGGTCCTGGATTCATGTCTATGCATCCCCTTTCTATATATAACCTGTACCACTGGGAGTTAGACTTGTGAGAAAGTGTCGATTCTTACGGATGGTGGGAGATATACAGTACTGATTCTACCCATAAAATTGACTCATATATGGCCTAAAATGTGTTAAAAATGACGTAAAACACCACTCAGACAGACAAACAAAAAACCTTTAATGCTGGACGAGTCGTTCAACAACATTCAATGCAATTTAATTGTGTGGTGGAGGGAATATACAACACCATTCTCATGCCAAGATGTTACCCAGATTGCCAACATTACGGAATATATTTGTGAAAAATGCATTCAACAACAGAATGAATTTGCATTTATGATTCATTAAGCAAGCGCTTTAAAAAATAAAACATTGACATTTTATCCTTCCCTTTTAAAATCAGTGTGAGCTTGGCATTTAAATTACTCTTTGTTTTAAGAACTTGCATAATTACATCTGAAGAAAACAATTTCCTGGTGCCATCTGTCAAATATCCTGATTTGCAAGTTGGATTCTCTGCAATTGGTGCCATGTGCATGTTGCCATTATTGTAAACTGATTGATCAGAGTGACCTGAATGAGTCAGAATTCAATATATTCCGCTCCCGTAGTGATTCTGCTTTTGGAACTCCTTGTTTGCAAATCTTCCGTATTTGAAAGATAATTGGATGAATAATAAATTGTTTTTTTGTGGTGTTTTTTCCCCCTCAGTGAAAATGCTGCAGATGGAAATGTGTGCTAGACACTACCTAATTGGGCAAAAATTTCTCAGATTTCCTGCTCTACGCTTTATAAAATCTCATTCGGCATTATGTAACATGGGATGTGATTTGAATAATAATGAGAGAAATATGATGGATGATGCGCAGTTTAAAAAAAATAATTGTGGCACGATGAATGGAGAATGTTGCATTTTATAGAGCTGTAAAAATTTCAGTTTGCATTTTAATACTGAAGATTTGCATATACGTTTTTTTGGGTTTCAGTCGGCTAAACTATACATACAGTAATTTATGATGAAAGCAAAGAGGTAAAATGACTTGTATTCTTGTAACGTAACATTGCCCATCTTACAATATAACGTGCATTATACAGATTAGATAGATTATTTTATTACATTTCTATGAGTGAAGGATTGGGATTTCTCAGTGAAAAAGAATATTCATAATCGCTAAATATTTTTTTAATAACAAACTCCAAACTCAGAACTAACTGTGACGCTGAATAAAGCAAATAATTTCAATAAAAAGTTCATAATAAACGATTTAAAATGTAATAAATAGATTATTTAACTGCTGGATTCGATCATAGGGAAATTCTTCACTCGTTTGTGACGTGTTTTGTTTTTTCACTCATTCACATCCGCTCGTTCGTGACAAGAACCACACGTCTACCATCTCGTGAAGGATTTCCCAATAATCGATCCCAGCAGTTAAATAATCTCTATATTATCAACATAGGTGGTAGCGATACAATAACACTCATCACCTGTCATGGCAACAGAACCAGCTCTGTCATCATCATCGTCATCCTTGTTGTTGTTGTTGAAGAGGCCATCATTATCATATCATCATCATCCTCAGCATCATCATCATCATCATTGCTGTCACCATCAACATTATCATCGTCATCAACACCATTATCATTGTGATCATCATTGTTGCCACTGCCAGCCTCATCATCATCATCATCATCATCATCAACACCATCATCATCATTGTGATCATCAGTGTTGCCATCATCATCAGCATCATTGCTGTCGCCATCAACATTTTCATTGCCATCACCTATCATCATCATCATCTGCATCATCATTATTGTGATCATCATTGTTGCCACCGCCAGCCTCATCATCATCCCCATCATCACCCCAGTCATCATCATTGTCACCGCTGCCATCAAGTCATCATCATCATCGTCAGAGGCGGCATCATCATCGTCATCATCATCATCACTAACATCGTCATCATCAATCACCACCATCATGAAGCTTCTGTTCTGAATAACGCCATTCACAGTAGGAGCTTCTAATTCCTGTAATTTAAAAAAAAAAAATCTGTTTTATATTTGTTTAATTTGGAAGCACCATTTACTACTGTAGCTGATAAATCTCTGCCTCACCTAGCCATGTCATTTTTGGAATTAATTGCATTTCAATCCATCTTGGGAGAGTTTAGAACTGTAACATCAGAATAAAGCCATTAATTTGATTGAATTAATGATGTGAATGCTGCCTGTGACATCCATTATCTTTGGAGAGAAAAAGTGCACTGGCACTGGTCCGCCAGAGTATTGATTCTTCCTCTCCTGTTGCCAAGCAGAATGCAGGGAAGCAGTTAGAATGTATGGATCAATTGTACATGGCTGGCATTAATGGAATGAGAAATAAATCAATGTGTCTGCATCAGTCTTCCTTGGCTAAGGATGCTGTCTTATAAATCACATGTTACAGAGTCATCAGTTAACAGAACTCTTCCTGGATGTGTGTGTGTGTGTGTGCACGTGCACACGTGTGCCTGTGTGTGTGTGTGACTATACGTGTGCATGTTTGCCTTTGTGTGTGTTTGTGCACGGGTGCATGTGTGTGTGTGAGTACGGGCCCTTTGTCTGTGAGCATATGCGCATATGTGTGCACGAGCGAGTGTGTGTGTGCATGGGGGCATGTGCGTTTGTGTGTGTGCATGTGTAGCATGAAGGTTTGTAGTTCCTCCACCTGAATATGGTAGTCAAACATGTACTGTGTGCATGAGTTAGGACTGTATGTATGTCATCATAGACTGTGTGCATGCAGTTTTTGGCATGTTTAAATGCGGGTGATCTCCCCAAAATAACTGTTATATGGTTGAAAGTATGATCCACAATTGTCAGGGTGGGGATTTCAGGGTGGGGATCAAACTCCTGATCAATAACCACTTGCCTGTGTGAACCTTGTATCGAGCGAGTGAGAGTGCTTACTGAATGCATTATACTGGGTGTAGTCAGGGGTTGCGATTGAGAGGCAATAGGGAGGCAGTTGATGCCTGCAGTGGTAGTGGGAGGGGAGGTACACTATAAGACACAATAGAGGGGAGGTGATACATGGAAGAGTGACATGGGTGAGTTTCTAATGGCCCAATTTGTTAGGCCGAATTGTATTTTCTGATAGAGCCATTATATTTTGCATACATGGTTATTTTGAATTGAATTGAATTGAATGTTGTTTAACGGCTCATCAACACAGTACAGGTTATTCAGAGCCACCCCAGAGAGAGGGGAAGGATACATAGGAATCCGGGAACCTGCCCTACTCTTATTATCGAATAGATTCCTATGGTTCTTTAACGTGCTCGGATGATAGACTGATACACGGGACAGCCCGGTTTACGTCCCCATCCGACGGACGAGGCTAAGGAAAAGTGTCTTGCCCAAGAACACACCGACGGAACTCAGTGGCACCACGGAGGATTGAACCCGGGGCCTCCGGTTAAAATCCGCCGCGCTACCGACTGCGCCATGACAGCCCTTATTTGAGGGATAGCTACTAAATATTGTGTTTCTGTAACATGAAAAAAGAGATTTTTATGGCTGGTAGACAAAGCTTTATTGGGTCATGTTTTGTTCTGGTTTTGCCCACTGTTGGGTGATTATAAACAACACAAAAACAACATAAAAAACCGGAGTAATGTCCAGTTAGCATGATGTGCTAGCATTGATTTATTGTGAATGTTGTGTCAGCATCTCATATTTAGCCACATAGAACTGTCTTAGGCAAACAAGAAGTGGATCAATAGCTGCCCTTGCAGCTAACCAGTATTTTGTGGCCAATATCATATCTACATGTTAACAGCTTGTTTCTGTGTGAGTCGCTTTTTTTCAACAAGGACAACTTGAATTTGAATATTTTCTTGTAGTGATATAGTACGAAAATGTACAAGGATATTAATATTTGACATTGGTAAGTTTTTTAATTTTTTAATTTTCTGTCTTACTTTAGTTGTTAATGAACACGGTTTAAATATGCAAATTTCTCCAGTTTCATAAATGGGTTAATAAATTCAGGAGTCCTTGAAGCTATGAAATTATTTAATTATCTCTTTCTGTGATTTTGTCCGTCCGTCTGTCTGTCTTGATGCAACCTTGTCTGCTCCATAACTCCTCTCCCCCTGAAGCAAATCTCATGAAACATAGGTGAACTGCCTGTGGTGAGAGGATGACTCCTATTGATTTTGAGGTCCGTAGGTCAAAGGTCAAGGTCACTGGGACTTGATAATGAAAAACCTTGTCCGCTCCCTAACTCCTCTCCCCCTGAAGCAAATCTCATGAAACTTCATAGGTGAACTGCCTGTGGTGAGAGAATGACCCCTACTGATTTTGAGGTCAGTAGGTCCTCATGAAACTTCCTAGGTGAACTGCCTGTGGGGAGAGGACGACCCCTATTGATTTTGAGGTCAGTAGGTCAGAGGTCAAGGTTACCGGGACCGCTCCATAACTCATCTTCCACTGAGTCAAATCTCATGAAACTCCACAGGTGAACTGCCTGTGGTGAGCGGAGGACCACTGATGATTTTGAGGTCAGTAGGTCAAAGGATCACCAGCATCCGATAATGAAAAACCTTTTCCGCTCCGTAACTCCTTCCCATGAAGCAAATCTCATGAAACTTCATTGACCCCTATTGATTTTAAGGTCAGTAAGTCAAAGGTCAAGGTCACCAGTACCTGATAATGAAAAACCTTGTTCGCTCCATAACTCTTCTACCCTTGAAGCAAATCTCATGAAACGTAATAGGTGAACTGTCTCTGATGAAAAGATGGCCCCTATTGGTTTTGAGGTCAGTAGGTCAAAGGTCAAGGCCACCATTACCTGATCATGAAATCCCATTTCACTCAATCTTTACTCAAACGGTAGGGTGGTGATTGCGACAGCTCTAGTTTTCGTTGTTTTTACTGCCGAATATCGGCGGTTTCCCCTTGAAAAAAAATCCCAGTTTTAATAAATATTTTCCCAATTAGAATGATACACAAATCTGAAACATTAAATTAACATTTAAAGTACTGGGAAAAGCGCTTTCCGTAAGCTTGATTGCATTACTGAAGAATATTGTTTGTAAGAATTAAAATATATAGCCCACGGTGTAAAATCGAAGCTGAAAACCTTAACCTGGAAGCCAAATGACTTTAGATCAATAATTAACAGCAAAGTTAGAAATACTCGCAGTTACCTTATAATTTGTGTAATTTCTCTTTAAATTTATGTTATTGTGATCAGTTTTCATTTTATTTGTTGAAGTCACAAAGAAATCGCATGCATATTTAGTTATCTTCAACTTAGTGGAAAGAACTCTCGCGATCTGAAGAAACGGAAGCAAAACAGATGTGAGAAAAATGAGTTAATTGCTTTGATAATAAATTCTACAAACAGTATAGTTATAATCAGTAAACAGTTTTATTTCCTTTTCAATAATGTCTGCATATTAAAATGCCTACCTGAAGCAATTGGACTTTTAAAACTTGATGAGATCGTAAATCACTGTATAAAAGTGGTGGGTGGGGTAATGCAATTTTATTTTTAACCATTTCCAAAATCGATATTCGAGTGAAGCCTTGATGATAATGATAGATTATTAACTAAAATTACTATGAAATTGCTGAGATCACAGTCAATAACCATTAAAACATTATTTGTTTTAAAAATGCGGTATTTCAGTAGATTCATTATCAATTGCATCAATATACATTGAATTAGGTTTAGGGTTAGGGTTGATGACTATTCGACTGTTGTATACACGTCTCATGAAGTCTCCCTAAATTTCTTCCACTTCTCCCTATAATCACATGATGGAGAAGTGACTTCTCCCTAAATTTCTGGCCTAGATTGAGCACTGGTGGACAAGTTTAAAGGGCAAAAGAAAAAAAAACTACCTTTGTGAATGATTGCATTACATGTATCTTGCCTTGAACATTCTTTGTTTTTAGCTCTACTGATCAAAGATCAGAAGAGCTTATGCCGTGGTGCGGTGTCTGTCGTCCGTAAACTTTTTTTGGGACGACTACTCCTCTGAAACTTCTGGATGGATTTTCATGAAACTTTACAAGAATGTTGCCCATGATGTCTAGTTGATCCTAGCAAAATATCACGTTGATGTGAAATCTAAGATGGCCACAAAAGCTAAAAATAGATTTTTAAAAAACAAGTTTGTAGCGACTACTTCTTGAAAACTATAAATGATATTGATATGGGACTTTTTTTAAAATGAACAGCATGACATGATGTTGGTCCTTGTCAAAAATTGTTTTGATTCGACGTTAAACATGGCTGCAGCGGCCATCTTTGTTTACATAGAGTTATATAGTAAAAACTTGTAGCGACTACTCCTCTGAAACTACTTGACAGACTTCCATGAAACTTCACAGGAATACTGATCTAGCTATCAAAACCTATCAGTAGAGCTTCAAGGTCATTGACCTCCTGTTTAATGTAGATAATGCTGATTATTGAATTCAGAAATTTTTCCAATTTTGTAAAAAATGCTGCTAAATTTTCCCAATTGTACAGGTAGAGGTTCCTTTGAAAAAATGTAAAAAAATTACCGTCTTTTTGCTCTCTTTTGAAAGTTCATTGTCGCTCTTAAAAAGTACCTCTGTTTCGCTTTCTTTTGTAATGTCAATGTCGCTCTTAAAAATTACAGTGAAAAGCTATATTTCTATAATGGAATGTAATTCTTTATGCGTAATTGTTATAATAGGTTTATTTTGATGAATGGTAAGGGTAAGGTACTTGAGGAATGAAGATAACATATCTGCAGGAATGAATACTGAGTGGGTTTATGGTTTAGTTGATCTTTTATGATGATATCAGGCAGGAAGATTAGATATACAGATATGTGCATGTTTGCTATTGATCTGTCCCATGGTTTACATTGTAAATACTTTACAAATGTCTATTGATCCCAAAATATTCAGCTGAGCAAGTCGAATTTAAATCGTAAATCTATATTACCCTCGACTCTTGCCAACTGGAAAGAATTTGCCATTGTTCGCTCGACTAACCCCGCGACCTTGTTCAGGGTCTTATATCTAGTGTTTTTTTCTAATGTTGACAATTGTTCGTTTGTCCTTTGTTCATTGAAATTTTAGCCCCGCGGCTTACTGTCTTCAATGTGTTGTTTACATAGGTAAATTAAAGCAGCGATTATGCTGTTTGTTAAGAGCACTGGTACTGGTGAAGCGAGTGTAGCAGCGAGAGATTATGTTCATTAGACAAGCATAAAGGCTGGGATAGGTCTGTCAATAGACCAAATATATCAGCTAGCATAACACGATGACGCAGTCGTTTTATTTGTGAAAACAGTTGACACTCTATAGCAGGAAAGGACAACTTTAAATGCGTTTATTTGTCACGGATGTACTTGGGCCTGGGTTATTGTGGTTAACATTGACTCATTTATCAAGGTAGGAGGTTTCTTTATGATTTCCGTACTTGTTGGTTTCAATTTGATTAAACGTGGATTGGGATGGTTATGTTCATGTTATTTTTCTTTGGATATAGTGATATGATTTAAATGGATTTTGATGTAACTTTTGTTTAAAAAGATTAAGAGTACAAAAACGAAATAATAATCGATGTTTTGGATGTAGTAAAATGGGCAAGAGTTAGTGACCATGAATTTCTGCCAGGTGGAACCATTATCGGGTCGGGTGGTGGGGTATTCTGGTACAGGTCTCCCGCTGTATATGTACACACAACCTGAGCCGGAATATCAACCACAGCATGTACCCGTGGCAATCCAGTTACAACAGAGGCAGTATGGTGTAGACCCGGAGATGGGGTATGTGCTGCCCCAGGGATACATGTACAACATGTGTGACGTGGCCCTGCCTGCTCATGACCCCAGGACCGGGAGTCAGCTGTATGCCAGTTATCCTCAACATCAAATGATGGGCAAGGGATCACATTCACAAGGGTTTGCTGTACAGTACCAACCTCGGCAGTATTTGTACCCTCAAGGAAACGGGGGTACATTCCAAGGGTTTGGGAGTCGTTTTGACTTTCCCAGTGATAGTACGGAGAGAGCGTCTATGATTGAACACCTTCATCCAACTTCTACGGAACAGCATGTTTCTAATGAACATGGTAATGTTAATACACCTTTTCCAGAAATTCTTGCCTCGATACCTGTGCTGTCTCTTGAATTTCTTCCTTTTCAGTTAAAAATCCATAGTTGGCACACAGATGTATGTACCCCTGCCCGAAATAACATTGTGCGTTTAGCTTTAATAGTCTCTAAGAATACATAAATATTGACAACTGTGACACATTCCTATGAAAAGTAGGTCATTGTGACATACTTTTGGGACTATTTGTTTGCATTAAGCCACTTACTTACCCTACAGCCTTCAGATACTTTTTTATAGCGTCCATCAGTTGTGGTTTACGGATGTGGACATAAACCGGGTGGTCTCTTGTATTGGGGTCTATCCTCCAGACCTCCACCATAGAAATGTATTTGTTAGTTGGAGCAGGGCAGGTTCCTAGATTCATATACATATATCCTTGACCTCTCTGGGGTGGCTCTAAAGAAGCTACAGTGTGTTAACATTAAATTCAATTGCTTTGTATGGTACACTGGCTTTGTGTGGTGCTCTGGCTGTGTATGGAGCTCTGACTGTGTATGGTACTCTGTATGGTACTCTGGCTTTGTATGGAAATCTGGCTTTGTATGGTACTCTGTCTGTGTATGGTACTCTGGATTTGTATGGAAATCTGGCTTTGTATGGTACTCTGGATTTGTATGTTACTCTGGCTTTGTATGGTACTCTGGCATTGTATGGTACTCTGTCTGTGTATGGTACTCTGGATTTGTATGTTACTCTGGCTTTATATGGTACTCTGGATTTGTATGGTTCTCTGGCTTTGTAAGGTACTCTGGCTTTGTATGGTACTCTGGCTTTGTATGGTACTCTGGCTTTGTATGGTACTATGTGTGGTACTCTGTCTGTGTATGGTAATCTGGCTTTGTATGGTACCCTGGCTTTGTATGGTACTGTGCGTATGGTACTCTGTTTGCGTATGGTAATCTGGCTCTTTTTTTTTTATGGTACTCTGACTTTGTATAGTACTCTGTATGGTACTCTGTATGGTACTCTGGCTTTGTATGGTACTCTGGCTTTGTATGGTACTCTGGCTTTGTATGGTACTCTGTAGGGTACTTCGGCTGTTATGGTACTCTGACTTTGTATGGTGCTCTGGCTTTGTATGGTGCTCTGGCTTTGTATGGTACTCTGGGTTTAAATTGAAATGGGCAGTAAAAAATACCCCTTTTGTGTGTGTAAATATTGTTTTTGTACAGTCTTGTACAACGCAGTGTATTTGTGGCCGACTGACACTTGTGTTTGTCGTATTAGGGATGGCTCATTCCTGGTCTAGATATTGTCTCCTGGCACGTGTGTGCGTCATAAAAGGTAGCAGGTACCCTTTTTGAGTAAATAGACCCAGCGTAATGTCAATACGCTGATAAAGTGGCACACAGATGTGTCATTTCAGTGGTGTCAATGTGATAACAAAGAATTATTGGAAAGAATAAGAATATTACAGAATGTGTTTGAATAAAACGTAATAACTTCTGGTGAACTATTCAAGTTAATGATTAAAACACAGGGAGGCTGTTTACAGATGTAAAAGTGAGTTTTACGGAGCGCGATCGGCTAATTAGTACAGATTTCTCCTAAACGAAGCCAAGATCGTGCCCGCATGTTTCATATTCAATGTTTTATGCTTTTTTTATACGCACTGTTACAACATAATCAAATTTAGAACTGTTTTACAGTAGTGATGTGGCAATCAGTGTGGTAATCATTGTGGTGTTTCACGTTGTTACAACCGCCCCACAGGATGTGAGTCATAGCACAGCTATAATTGATTCATCACACATAATGGACTGAGGATATGCATTACTTGAAAGTTAGCTAATTGACAGTTATTGTCATCCAAATGAATGGTTTTGTTTTCACTAAGCTAGATAGGAAATAGCTGGAGTGACCTTTCTTTGTGTGTAAACCTTATTATATAGCTTGTGAACTAGACCAAGAGTTTTTTGGTGTCATTTTCTTGCTTCTTACGTAAAACAGAAAGCTGTCCAGCTAGCTTGCAGAATGTCGGTGGTCCTACCCAGAAGATTGCCGGTAGGGTCTTCCTCCGCTTATGGAAGCTTAGCTGTTGGAGCGACTATAAAATCCAATCCGATACGATAATCTTCAGTAATTACATCCCTCTTTGGAAAATATGCTTTATAAGTGTTAGTTTAATTATATTTTTTGACATATTGTGTGATAAATGAAAATATAAACAAGCTTAAATATCAATTCATCTCACTAAACGAAGACAGTTTTGTTTGATTGAAGACAGAAGTGTATGCAGTAATGGAAAAGCAGGCAATTATCTGGTATGCTGGAATCTTACATTACAATTGGGGAGGCTTAGAGAAGTAATGAATGTTTTCTTTGATTTCAGTTGTTGACTCGATTCTACGAGGTGTTGAAATAGGAGGAATAGCCCCTAGACGGAGACCTCGAGCAGTGAAACAGGAGAAAGAGCAGCCAAACTCAGCGGTAAGTTAATGTCCATACTTATGTATGACAGGGTTACTGGGTTTCCACACTCGTTGACTTGTCGTTGATTTTAGAGACTGAAGAAGTCACCATGCTGATGACATCATTCAATAGGTTGATGCCTTGTGTGTCAAGCATTATTTGAGAGACTCTAATGACTTTGTTGTTACGTGCTGGCGAAATTTGATATTTTATTTACATGTATGACGATATTTTTCATATTGCCTCCATTTACACATGTATTATGATCTATCTCTTCTTACCTTTGTAAAACCATAATGGAGTTTTACGTTGTTATGGTGCAACGTTACTTTCAGGTGTGATATGTTCTTAAATAGTGGTGTCCATAGTTATATAAATTGTTATCTGTGTTAATAAAGGAGAAGAAAAGGGCAAGGTCACTATTTACTGAGGGGAAAAAAAGCACTGATAGGCACCTACTAAATTTAATTTGTAAATATCTGAGAAGGTGTGGACATGGAACACAAGTATAATAACAGTTTTGTAAATTCTGTTTTATTTAAAGTCAGAATATGCTTATTGTTAACCTTAATGGAAATGATATAGGTTTGCATATAATATTACCGTCAAATTTGCATTATATTAATAAAAACAATTGATAGAAATGCACACACAGTTCGTTAAAAAGGCACGCTGACTTATTAACTCTTGTGTTTACACAAACCTTACCTGTGTTATAAAAAAACCATTTGGATCTGCACACTTCTTATGTTGTGCTTAGCATCAGCGCAGCGTATAGGGATTCAGCATAATTAGTACACAAATATTTTAATCGTTATGATGTGTACAGTTTAATTTTATTCAGTGTATTTGTTAGCGTAATTCTCTAAGTTGTAAGTAACGCTACCAGAGTTTATCAACCGCTACCAGAGTTTATCAACCGTTTCACTTTATATGTTAATAAGCATATTCTGTTTTTAACAACAATCCTTTATCAACCTTTTGTCACCTGCTGCTGTCTGGCGTGCAAATATGTGTTGAAGCAGATGGTGTACTTATCTCCCACATTCCTGGTTATTTACTGTCTGTATATTACTGAGAACAGTAAACACTGCCTGATTCAGTGCCAGATATTCATGGCCATTGATTGTTCATTGTAAATGCTAGTTTACTTGAGAAAAAAGAAAGATCTCTCCACAACTTTTCCCCTGCTATTTATTTTGAGATGCTCCCCAGAATGAGAACCTTGACCCTTGACTGATTTTCCGTCTGGTCACATGCCTTTAGTCAGTGAGTTCATCATAACTAGGATATATATATATATAACTAGGATATATATATATATATATATATATATTTGTCAAGGAGATAGTGAAATATATATTGGTTTATTACATTTGCACATTGTGTGAATTGAGTCATCAACTGGATCACTGACTTCTTGAGTATAGTCTTGTAAGAACTACTTTGGCTGTAATGTCAGTCATGGCAGGCTTCATTACCTCATCTTTTTCATGCATTTTCCCCAGTGTTTGATTTACAACCTGATAACATACTGGGGTAATCTTCTATGGTGGCCTGATTTATGTCACCCACAGCAGAGATGGATAGTCTATGTCAGCTATCAGCTTGACTAGTCAAGCAGCAGTTTCATGTATTTCATGTATTTATTGCAAGTTTATAACAAAATGGTGCAGTCAGTTGTGAAATCAGTAATATGCATCATTTCATGTTGACTGTAAAAGTAACCCTATACGAGTTTGATATGATTTTTATTTGGCGATAACAATTGTGGTGATGTTTGATGTTTGAATGTGCACTCTTCAGAACCTGGTGATAACCCAGTATTGTATAGAGAGCAGGGCTAGAAATTAACATTTTTAGTTTACTAGACCACCGATCTAGTAGTTGGGTAAAATCACTAGACCTGCTCAAAATTTACTAGCCCAATATAATATTCAATAGAAAATACTATTTAAGTTTCGGTTTCTTTATACAAGTTTTACATTCATTGAAACTTTGGAAATATCAGGTTTTTAAAAGACCTGTTAGGTTAGACAGTGCTGTCACTACGTAATCTATCTTTTATAATTTATTTCTTATTTGAATATTTTTTGTTACTCGCCCATCAGGACTACCCAGACACAGACTTTGCTAGCCCGGCAGCATTTTTGCTAGCCTCGGGCTACAGGACTAGTGCTAATTTCGAGCCCTGGAGAGAGAGGTTTTCCTCAAGTTTCACTGAATAAATTATCATCTTGTTTGTTTATCCGCATGGATGTGCTAAACGGGACGTAAAACACCAATCAATTGTCCGCATGGACAGACTTGAAAACTGCGACACAGTTTCAAAAGCATTTTTAAAAAAAAAATGTTTTCATCGTTGAAATTATTGTTATTAATTGAACAAAAAGATACCCCAGTGGGATGGATGCATACATTTTTATGATGTTTAGAACTATGTAAAAAACATTAACTATTCAACTGTGCTTCTTCACAGATGCGAGAGCATGAGGAAATAGAATTAAATTAGACATTATACTGCAGCATTTATATTGTTTCAAGGTGTAGGTGCTTTAGCTCATGAATAACACAACTTATTATTCATTATTCTAGGTTTTATTATAAGCCTGTATATAGTATGTATTACACTATACTGTAATGAATCTGATCATTTTTATAACTACAGAAACCTGTAAACCAAAAAAAAATCAAACTTATAACTACCTACCTACCTAATTTCATTTTTGAGGATCGGGAATACATAGTCATTTAGGCCTTACTGCCATTTTACCATTCAGTTAGACCTGCTGACTTGTGGAACGCAGATGTTTCTAACCAGATGTCTGCCCTTGCATGAAAATTACCTGGAGGGCACCTGGGAACGCCATATGACCTTAGCTGTTGGTGCGACTATAAAACCCAATTCAATTCAACTAGACCTTCAACATCTATTTTACCATTTAGAGAAGCACACAATTTGCAGTTCTATAATTTGGCCTGACTCAGCAATCCTGTTTCATTTGTAATTTGTTTTTTGAAAACATTCCTAATCAGTTGGTTGATCATTCTGGAAAATCTATTCTCATACTTGTATACTGGTACATCGTCTGGAACGGATTTTATGTCTACCATATATCATTGTATATTAAAGTTGATTGGAATCCGATTCCTGTATTGTTCTGTGTTTTTGCGGCTATTGTCAAGGTCTGTTGTTTGGGAGGTTCTATTTCCTGTTGAATATTGAATTACACATTACAAGCATGGATCTGCAGCATGTTGGGTTGATACAATCTGGACAGCTGATTGGTTATCTCTGAAAACAATTATGAAGTCTTGCCAACAATTGATCATTGTGAAATTAGAATTCCTGAAAATGGGTTAGTTTGGCTTGCTGGCATTTTTTGTTGTTGGATTACATTCATATATTTAGTCTCATTTTGACCACTTCAAACATTTAATTGGAATTGCAATGACCTTTTTGATATTAGAATATATTACACTAATATTGTATGTTCAAGTTTGACAATTTATGGTTTTAGAAGTCCTTGCCCCTTGGAGGCACTTTTGTATAATATAATTGATTACTTAGCCCTTATCTCTAACATAACTTTGATACTGTGGTGTGTAGATATGTGTGTATATATCTACACAAATGTGATATCGATACTACATAAGACCTGCATAGGGCAGATAAGCTGTTATTATGTTCTGTTTGTTTCAGCTGGACTGTGGGGAGATAAAATAATTGTTTGTATAGATGACAGTAAGATAAACTTTATCAGAGGGCAAGCAGTGCTCCTACGTCAGGTCAGTTGTTCAAAATAAGGGGATCACGGCAGTATAATAAGAACACTCATTATAAAAGCATGTTTTTTTTTCCTAGTAGGTAAATCGGTATTCACGTTGAGTAATAATTATATATATAACTCGTTGGCAAAAATAACTTGTTATTTGATATTGAGTTTTGGTCTATAGTTATACTAACGTACCAAGTATGAATTGTGAAGGGTTCATTTCTTTTCGTTCTTCCCTGTTTCACCTTGTCAGTATGTACATTACTGTATTTCCCCTAAAAGTAGCGTCCGGGCTCTGCAAAATGCAAAAAGCGCTCTTATTTGTATTATTTTTTGATCCGTTTGGGATCTACAGTCTGATAAGATCTGCTTTTATAAAGTATAACCATAAAAAAATAAATCTAGTAATAAATTCTATTAGGTGAAATACGGTATATCCTTGTAAGTGTTCATAATTATACTCCAGTCGGCATGGTCAGTAGGCACTAATTCAGTCTTTTATTGCCTCAGGAGTTCACACCAGTGTGTGTGAGGTTCATTGGGAAGCCAACATTTATAGTAGACATCACAATGACATTCATCAGCGTGTTTTTTTGTGTCGAAAATGTTAACGTATATGTTTAGCTTGTTAGACATGTTATACCAAACATTCTTCAAACTTTACACATGACTGTATATTACCCCCAATTCATGTTCATTTTATCATTTTTTGTTCATGTTCATTAAAGGTCTTCATCATGATCCCTGCTTTGTTTCTGGTGCCATCTCGCTCACATCAAAAGAGCAGTGGCAGAAAAAAAACGTGGCTGCAGCATAAATAGAGTTTCTAGGATAGAATTTGCAGCAACTCTGCAGTTCAGGGTGAGAAGGTACTAGGCCCATTTTCCATAATTTATCTCGATGTACATGGAGGATGAGCCTGGCATGTTCATGCCTGTTAAACATGCATGTTAGGCGCCATATAATCTTTCATGTGTTGGTGCGCCTTAAAACCCAGTTCAATCCAATTCAATGAAAACTGAGACCATGTTTGTACCTACATGTTAAAATCCATTCAGACCAATTCCAAATGTTATCTATTATGGCATACTGGAAGCAGTATTAGAGCATAGTGTGATTTGATGGAGTGCGGAAATGATGGATTAGTGGATATAATAAGAGGGATTCTTGGCATGGCTAGAACTATCTGAGATTGTCATAACTGTAAACTTTTGTATTAATCACTTACAGTTGACTTCATGTATATTCTGATTCTTACTGATGGTGGGAGATATACAGTACTGGTTCTACCCAGGAAAAATGGAGTGGTCTGCCTCGAACACAAAAATTTTGACCATCGTATATGGCCTAACATGTGCTAAAAATGACATAAACATTATTCAACAAACAAAATCTGAAATTATCATACTGTTGACTCTTTTATCAACTTCTTTATTAAATACAGTTGACTTGCATATTCTGATACATGACAAGTCAAACTTGGATTCACGTAATACACCGTATAATCCCTAATAAACGCCCCCAGGGGCATAACATTTTTGAATTCAACACCCTCAAATCAAAAGTCATAATTTCCAAATGGCGTTTACTATCTGGAATGGCTGCCATAAGCAGCAATTTCAGCTCGGTGACGAGTGACACTTGAAAAGTTTATTTAAGACCAAAAATACAAGACATTATTTAATGATTTTCTTTACCAAGAAAACCAAAGTCAGCATGTCAATCTATTAATTAGTGCATCAGATTTTAAGTTGTCTAGTGATTTTGTGTGTTCCATTGTGAATGAAACAGATTAACTTGCATCTTTTGGTAAGATTTTAAAAAAGTTATTTCTGAAAAAATTGTGAGGGGAGGAGAGTGGGGGTATTAGGGAAGGGACGTTTATTAGAGATTATACATTACCACACATTCTACAGCTGGAGGAAAATCTTGGATCAGTGAATGCTTTTTTGCACAGTTATCTGAGTGCACTTCGTACAAGATAAAAGGAAGACATAAACATCTTTTTTAAAATACTTAAGTTTGAAGGATATATATATAAATGTTCATATGTGTGAGTGGTTATGCTGTTGATGTCGAAGGGCATATCCTGTAGCTTGTTTAATCTGATGAATTTAAATCAAGTTAAACTTTGCCTTGTGTAAATTGGTAGTTTCTAGGACAGGTACTGGTAAAGGTACATCTTTCGTAATTAGATAAGTTTGTAAACAGTTTTCGAAGAAAAATAGTTATACATTGGCCGTTGTTGTCATCCATCTGATGTTCCGCGTCCGAAAATCTTGACATTGAGTATGCCTTTTTCATTTCTTCATCACACTTTTGATAATCACAGTTCAAAACTTTATGAAGGTCAATGTCACAGTCATGGTCAAATTCTGGATTCAAAGGGCATTTTTGATGGCCACAAAAAATTAAACTTAATTATGCATTAAACTTTTTTAATTCTTCATATTTCTTCATCGAACATTCAGTATTCGTCACTTGACCTTGCCAATATATAATGTTAAAGGTCATAGTCAGTGTCATATTCTGGGTTAAAACATTGTAATTTGGTCACAAACTTAAATTTGTGCTTTTTCTCATGGTACCTCCGTGGCCAGGGTTGTAAAGACGCTGCGTTTGAAACCTTCCTGCCTCTCACGGCTGTGGGTTCAAAACACACTTGGAGCTCGACTTGTGAGAAAGTGTCGGGAGGTATACAGTACTGGTTCTACCCAGGAAAAGTGGGAGGTTTGCCTCCACCACGAAAAAATCAACCATCATATGTAGCCAAAAGTGTGCTTAAAATGACATAAACACCATTCAACCAGATGTAGAACTTCAGATGCTGACTGCCATATTACAACACCAATGGTCAACATCACAGTTTCACCATAGTCCCCCCACCCCACAATGATAATTGGCAAACATTTGGAAGAGTTGTTTAGGCCCGGGATGGCAACATACACTGGATATAAACAGTTTGCTTTGTTGCATAGATGAAAAGAAAGATTGAATAAAAGATATTTAAAGTAATCACACTATTTCCTTTCACATTTTGTTTTTTATTTGAGAAGTGATGTGCAGTGATTTATCAGATAAGTGTTGGGTGTGTTCAATCTGTCATGATCTTGTTTGCCAGGCATTCACTTTTTTAAGTACAAAATACACATAATTTATGAGTTTATTTTTCAAGGGTTTTGTCAAACATGTGATGGACATGGTTACAACACTATTCAGTCAATAGGACACTCCAGTCATGATAAACAGGAAGTATAGGCTTAAACCGATGAAGTTGAAATGTAACTTATAAAATAATTTCATGAAATTCAAACACAATTCTTGTGTTGTGGAAAGGTCACCAGTTGAAGTTTCAAGATTTTATCAAGGAATTCTAATCAAGTAGGGCATATTTATGACAGGTTCACAATTGATATGAACACATGTAGTTATCATTGATTTGGTAAACATCTAGAACTTGTAGATATGTAGATATGCTGATTGTAATGTGTAACAGATCAAAGTCCCCAGATAGGCTGTTGGTCTCCTGTTTTGTGTATTTAGTACAAACCTGCATGGGTTTGTGTGTGTTATGTTAGTAATGCTAGACATGGTGATAAATGTTGGCCAACAGTATTACACAATGCCAGGGATAGTGCTAAATGTGGGCCATCAGTAATGCACAATGCCAGGGATAGTGCTAAATGTGGGCCAACAGTAATGCACAATGCCAGGGATAGTGCTAAATGTGGGCTAGCAGTAATGCACAATACCAGGGATAGTGCTAAGTGTGGGCCAGCATAAACTCATAATGTCAGGGATAGTGCTAAATGTGGGCCAACAGTAATGCACAATGCCATGGATAGTGGCCAACCGTAATGCACAATGCTAGAGATGGTGCTAAATGTGGGCCAATAGTAATGCACAGTTTTAGGGATAGTGCTAATTATTTGTCACACCTTTTGAAAAAATGCGAGACATAGGCGCCACTAATGTTGGCGGGCTCGACAGCGTCAACATATTGTATCAGAACTTTTTTGTCCTTGGGAGTAGAATGTTCACATTTCATATATAACCTCCTGGTCATTGTCCGTCTTAATCCCAATAACTTCCAGCCCTCCAGCTGACCCTCAGTCCGAGTCATGGTCACTTAAATACATGTACCGTCACCAAATTTTAATGCAAATATTGATGGTACATGTCCTTCTCATTGTCCTTCTTAATACCAGTAACATCCAGCTCTCAAATTGACCATGGGTCGGAGTCTAGATCACTTAAATACATGTAGCGTCACCAAAACAAATGTGTTAAAGTGCGTTAAAATATAACTTTTTTGTTCTTTGGAGTAGAGTGTTCAAATTTCATATATTGTCATTGTCCTTCTTAATGCCAATAACTTCCAGCTCTCCAACTGACCATAGGTTGGAGTCGATGAGTTCATCCTCAGACTGACCCAGTGTCAAGGTCAGTGGTCTCTTAAATACATGTACTGTCTACAAATTTCACAATATGTGTACTGTCTCCAAATTTTATAGTTGCAGGGAACATTACATAAATTATAATATGCACTGACATTTTCTGATATGCTTAGATTATAAAACAATGACAGCTGACAAGCTGGTAATTGAAGCAATTATACAGAACTATATACACTTTTCACTTGACAGCCACTGATAAGCTGTGCAGATTAAAATGTAAACACCTGGACTTTTTCATTGCTATATTATTATCCAAAATGGGTAAAGATTCTGGAAATAAATATGTTTAAACCACACAATTAATTGCAGAATTTTTTTTTGATTGTGTGTATGGTGTTTTATGTCATTTTCAATACATGTAAGGTTAGATATGATGTTCGATTTACATAAACCCTTGATTTTATGAAGATGAAAGTCATTTGAAACATGTTTGGTGGACATGTCACTTTAGCGAGACACCAAGTTGCGTGCAACTCTTGTTTTGGGATAGTATTCACCATCATGAAGCATTTTCAGTAGATATAATATATATCAATAATGTCAAAGCATGTTTCATCTTAACCAAACTCTTACAGCACGGTTTAATAAAAAAGCAAATAACATTCAGAAACCATTCATTTTTGGTTAAGCATAGAGTAGTTTTCTAGAAAAAAAGAAGGCATTTACAGTCACCCCCCTCCCCCCACCCCCCAACCCACCACCACCACACACACACACACACACAAGGTACAACATCAGCTCGGATTAGTTCTTAGTTCTTGCTGCCAGTCTTCATTCTTTATACCAGGTGAAATCTAAATTGCTTCCACCATTTAATGCTTGTAGAAGGATCCTGAGTGCCAAACTTATGTCTGCCATTTTCTTTCCTGCATGCTTTTACCAGATTATGAGATTCCGATAAAAATATCTATGTTTGTATTTTATTTCAGCATTGCCTCACCCTGATAGACAGATGTGAATAGTTTAGATATTTCACTTGGGGTAATGGCTTAACAGATAAACACTCACCTCGCCTGCTTCAGGTGTGTTATTTTGGGGTGATTACTGATGTACTTTGAGGTACTTTCATGTCTATCCTAATGTGGAACTGACATAAAGAAAAGCCACATGTTGTGGAATTGATTGTTTAGACCTTGTTTTACAATATGAGCATACCTTAAGTTCTAAGCATTGTGATAGGTAGAATATAATTATTGTTTACATTGATATCTTTATTCTGTTGGAAGATACTGCGGCAGCCAAGTGTATAGCATGGTAGACTTTGAATCTAGTGGTCACAGGTCTGAAGCTTGCAAACACCACAGAGTTTCTTAAGACTTGTCAAGATAAACACTTCTCTTAGCCTTGTCCCTTGCATGGAGATGTAAACCAGACTGAGAGTCCCCTGGAGTCTATCCTCATCGTTAACGATGTTGCGTTGTAAACCTTCGCCTCTCACCGCTGCGGTGCTCGACTTGTAAGTGAGGAAGTGTCGATTCTTACGGATGGCGGGTGTACAGGACTGGTTCTACCAAGGAAAAGTTTCCCCCACAAAAAATCGACGGTTATATATAACCTGACATGTGTTGAAAATGACGTAAAACACCATACAAACAAACAAAACAAATCATCACTTTGGCGTGGTGTTTCAGTGTGACAGCACCAGTAGGTTTGGCATAGAGCTCACTTCTGCAAGTGGACAGATATGATTGATTGTTAAAAGCGACGTTAAACCCCATGCATACGCACACATACTATCTCAGCACGTTACAAAACATAGGAACGTATTTTAGTAAGAGTAATAGCTCTGTTCCCAGATTCCTATTTATCCTTCCCAACTCTCGGGTGGCTCAAAATAACCTAAGAGCCCTTAAACAACAATAAAATTCTGTTTTTTGGCTCGGACATCCACATTCTTGCTCTTCACAGAGGCATGTATAAAGCTCTTATGGAAATTCTGCTGTAAATTGGTAGTGTAATTATAGGCTTCTATTCAGCTGTGCAACGAAGTTAAACCTATTCCAGCGGAAATTGCTTGCAATGTAAATTACTTGATGGTAGGAAAGATCAAATTTATTCAAAGGACTTAATTTAAAATGACAATGGTATACAGCAATGGCAGCTATAATGGTGTTAGAAAAAAAATTGTATTGAGATGAAAAGCAGATTTGTAAGAAAGTTGAATTCTATTTCAGTTATTTTGATTGTGCCTGTATTTACACCTCATTATCGCAGAACATAACAGTTTAATAGAACGAAATGACAGAATGAATATCAGTAAATGGATCTACCCGAGTAAGCTTGGCTTGCTACCAAGTACAAACTTCCTGTAATTTTCCTGTAATTTTGTGCCATTGAATTCAGGAGCCATTATGTGTTATATGATAATTACTGTAGGAGGGAAAATGGATTCCAATAATTTCCTTTCTGATTGATGATCCAATAGCAAAGAAGTGCTGCTCTGTAATTATTTGTCATTGGCGAGATGTAGGTCAAGTGGTTCTGTGTGTGAGAAGTGTCAGCTGATGTCTTTTTTTAGGTCAGCTGAACACTCAAAGTGAGCTATTATGACCGCTTTTTGTTTGTCCGTCCATTAGCTTTTGCTTCAACCAGTGATTTTGTTACATGCGCGTCCTGCGACTAGGACGCATAATATTTGCTGGGGACTCACAGCTGAAACAAATGTGCGTTCGCAGGACGCGTAGTAAATCCCAAAGCTTTGTGATTTCAACGCGCACCGGTTTTCTGATAATTCCTGTTTCTCTTTAAATTGTGGGCTTTATCTCGGGCGATATATCTCTCAAGAACGGAAAACCAGGTTTGTATTTTCATCTGACCAATCATAATCATCGACCTTGCAGTAGTCTCGATCGTCTGTGATGCTTTCTTTTTTTAAAACAAAAGTTTGTATTTAAAAACAAACGTCGAAGATGAAATTGCACATGCTCGCTAATTTGATTCATTCTTTCGGTTTGTTTAGACCAATCAATGACAAGCCGGGTGTTTTCTGGTTGTCTGCTAAAATGTCACTGAAGAAAAAGCCTAAAACCGACCCCAAACAGAGTTCTCTGTCTGGATTTCTGACAAAACAGCGATCAAGACCAAAGTACACCTGCCGCTTGTTTTCTATCACACGGAGTTTGTGTTTGTTTATTTGATAATAAAAAGAAATTCACTATACATTATTTTATTTATTTTAATTTTTTATAGAGATATAGTCAAGGTAGATATATTTTACAAAATACATATATATGGAAGGGTACCATTAACAAAATGATATACCGTACAGGTTCATTAGTTTTTCCAAAGGACTCATAAATTCTTAAGGCAGTGAGTCCCAGGACTCATAATCACCAAATTGTAAAAAAATCACTGTTCAATGACTTCTTCTCACAAACTGCTTGCACGATTTTGACCATACTTCACAGTCATGCATGATCATTAGGTCAGTGGCTTTCAAATTTGTTAAAAGTAGGTCAACGAGACATCCAAGATGGCTGCTATTGCTTAAAATAGTGGAAACCTTAATCTTCTTTTGCCTGTTTGAGGCAGTAAACAGCTATTTTTTTATCAGAATCCCCATTGCGGTTTGGCAGCTGCCATGTTATTGATTTGTATTTCACTTACAGCATGGCAACCACCCCATATTTCCCCTAGAATGTCAATAAATTTCTGCTTGATGTTAATCCATTTTTCTGTTTCACAGGCTTGGGGATTTCCTGGTTTTCATGACATTTTCATTGGTTAAATTGATCCCATCTAAAAGCTTTGTTTAAACTACTGTCGTGATCTTGCATGTTGATGGTGTTATCAGGCTGGATGTGACTATTTGTGTATCTGTGTAAAGTCTGCTGAATAATTCATTGGGGTCTGTATCTCAGAAATTCAATATTACTCTAAAGAAATATTAGGTGCTGGATCAATAGACACTCAAGCTGTCACTGAGATAGGGTGGAAAGGAATGTATTGTCCTGTGCATTAAGTATAATTAGGTATAGTTCACCATTTCATTAATTTACAATCAGAAGTGAATAGACATTTACTCTTTACAGAGATATTAATGCTGTAATGTCCAGCTAATAGGAACATTTGATAGTTCTTACATTTGTTTTGATGAATATTGACGTTCGGTTATACATGTAAAATAAAAGTTTTGTTTAAAGGGACAATATCCGTAACTTTGGTTATACATGTAAGATAAAAGTTGTGTTTAAAGGGACAATGTCCGCAACTTTGGTTATACATGTAAAATAAAAGTTGTATTTAAAGGGACAATGTCTGTAACTTTGGTTATACATGTAAGATAAAGGTTTTGTTTAAAGGGACAATGTCCATAACATTTAGCTTATAAAACACACACTAATTACGTTCAGAAACATTCCACACTAAACATTATTGAATATTTACTAATTAAAAGCAAGATTGTTCGGCGGAATTCAATCGTGGTACAAAAACAGAAGTACCGCTTCCTGAGTTTGAACTCACAGCCAAAACTAAAATTACACTTGCGGGTAATAATAGTGAGCACGCAAGTCTACGTTGCTCTCAAATGAGCTAAATGGGCCATACATATTACGCAATACATACTATATAGAAAATATAATGCGCTAATGGAAGTCACATGATCAGTAGAAAAGGTAAATAATGTGGATCCCACTTCTTTAGGTCTATGTTCATGTGTTCATTTTACTGAATAAAAATGAGACTGAATGATACTTGGTAACGCTCAATATCTGCTTACTTACGGATAGTGTCCCTTTAATACCAGAAGATGCAAAATAAATTGAATTTGACCACAGTAGTGACAAAAAGATCAAATTCCTGCTGCCTAAGATCAAATTGGCATGACAATAGAACATTACCATCCGTGTGTTTACTCGGGCGATGGAGTAATAATGGTAGAGCGTCCGCCTCGCATGCGGGAGGTTGTGGGTTCCATGGCCTGGTGATTACAAAGACTGTATAATAAATGGTACTTGCTTGACGCCCAGCATATGAAGGGTAGTGGTAGGACTGTTTGGCCTGGTGTCAGTATGATGTGATTGGGTGGGGTAACATGTCTTGTGTCTACGGCATGGTACTCCAGTATGGCTGCACTATAAAAAGTAGATACCTTTTGCATTATAACTGAAAGATTGTATAATCCCCAAACATACACTGGGGCTATCAGAACATTCTGACCAGGGAGTTTGTTACATTATCACTACTGGTTCGACCCCAATGAACCCCACTGTCAGCATGATAACTAATTTATATGTTTATAAAAACAAGGTTGAAAAAGCTTGTTATTTACAGTCAAATTATTCAACAGTCTGACATTTAATAGTTTGGCTCCAGGGCAACATTATCATGTTTCAATGGCTATAAAACACCAAAAATAAGTATTCAAATTGCAGTTTGACTTTTTTGTTTGTTGTCAGAATGGATGATTTAAATGCTTTTAAAACTTAGCATGTTGTATGACTTTAATTATCTTAGTTTTTGTGAAGGCTGATAAGATAAATGTATGAGGGTTCTCTGTAAATAACTTTTTGTATGTAAATACTAAAAGGGTGAAGGGGTCATGTACAGTGTCATTAATATTAGTTGTGTGTCTGGCATAAATAATGTTATAATGAGTGAGGTCACTCTAGCTCTGGTGGTTCAGCTGACAGCCTGTGTGTGGCTGGTTCCACTCACTGCCTGTGTATGGCTGGTTCCATTGTCACTCCAGTTCTGGTGGTTCAGCTCACAATGTGTGTATGACTGGTTCCATTATCACTCCATTTGTGGTGGTTCAGCTCATAATGTGAGTATAGCTGGTTCCATTGTCACTCCAGTTCTGGTGATTCAGCTCACAATGTGTGTATGACTGGTTCCATTATCACTCCATTTGTGGTGGTTCAGCTCACAATGTGTGTATGGCTGGTTCCATTATCACTCCATTTGTGGTGGTTCAGCTCAAAACAACAATAGGAACTGCCTCAACCATTTTTTTTCAAAAATAATCTCGGAAAGAAATAGACACCATCTTGGATACTACTTTTCAATCACGTGGGGTCAGTCACGTGGAATAAACAATGGCGCCCGGCGCCCAGTGAACCATCCTGGTGCTCCTTCATCCCGAAGAGTGACGGGATTGGCCGAGCGTTTATGATTGGCTACTCCCTTTGTTATGCAAACAAAACAATACGCAGTTAATTACAAAATATTTTTATATTTAACTATAAACTGACTTTAAAATGATAAGACTTATTTCAAAAGAGTATAGCATTGAATAAATAATACAAATATGTTTAAAATCAATTGATTTCCAGGTCTATATTTTGTTACGGTTTACACAGTACTTTGCCAGGGCAAATCACACAAACCCATCAAATCGAGGTATCATTGGAAATACCCACGAGCATTATTTCCGATAATCTACGGAAATTATCGAGTTTGCACGATTGCTTAAAACATGTGCTTGGATGGTTCCATTCTTCAAATCCTAGTTTGGAGCGAAAAATGTTCATTTGGTTCTTTGTGCATAATATTCTTATAAAAGAAAAAAGAAACAACAAATCTTCTGTGTCTTTAAAGCTACTATATTCATGCACTAGTTATCTACTTGAGAAGGAAGTTACCTTCTCATGACCTGTCCCTCAAGGCGAGTAATGTCAATCATTCGTGTAGCATCAGAAACAGAAGAAATAACGCAGTGTAAACACCAATTCGCTTTATAATAATGCTTTCAGTTAATATCTCTTCTTGGTTTCCAGGCATATCTATGAGTAAATTGCTAATTGAACTTTGACTGCTAAATGGATTAGAATTGGCTTTTATATTGTTTTGATGCTTATTGACATGTTGTTTTCTTTATAAAAATATAAGACCTTATGACAATATGAATTGTTTTTGACCATCCACTTTTTCCCCTCTCCCAATTCCTCCTCTTCTTGTCTTGTCATTTTGAACAAAATTAGTGTTTGTCCGGAGAATGTGTTTCCTTCTTTTTTGTATTGTCATGGCCTGTTCAGGTTAATCTTTTTTTTTCTCTCCCCAACCACCATGACCAACTATTTCTGTGTGCAGTTTGAGACAACCCCTGTGTTATAATGTCTGTTTTGTTGATGGCACTTGTCTGTCAGTGTTATACCTTTAGGGAGATAACATTACCATACAGCTTACAGTGTGACCTGTCGCTAAACCGCCTCAACACTTACCAAGCTGGCTCTCCACTTACTGCTGTCTGGCGTGGAGGTGCTGGTTCGATGATTAATGTCCCAAGTTGGATTGGATTGTCTATCTGCACACACTGAACAAACACTGAACCTTACTGCCAGTGTCAAATATAGGGCACATTCACCAGTGTGTAGGCCATGTGCTTGCATGTTATGCGTTAGGCTTACATACATACCTTACATATTGTGGGTGAGTAATAACTAACGCTTTCCTCTTGCTTTTCTTGGCTTTCATTTCTGTGGTTAATCTGTGTTATCTCTGCTTGCTACACCACGTGGTGTTGTGTTTGTTTTCTTTACTTAGCCATTTCTTGATCAAGGTTTATGTACTTTGCTGGTGTTATTTCTACATATTTTTTGCTTTAATGGTTAAGACAAAGAAGTGCTTGTAAACAAGTTACCACACCGAATGATATTTGGCCTAGCAAGTTCTGATCGGCTGCTGTGAGAATTAATTTGTGTAACCATAGAAATGGTGGATCTTACATCAGTCCGCACCTAATCTTGGAGTAGGTATATCTACATCAACACTCTCTAATGTTTGTGGTACAAGCTCCGAACTTGTGAACAATATGGAAGGAAAAACTGTTCTTTGTGTTAGCCACCTCGTACATTACAATGTAAAGTATTGCACGCCACTGTCAGTATTGGGTTTACAACTGTGCATACCAGTCACCTCACTCACCGATTACTAGCTGATAGGGTGTACAGCACTACTACGGAAGCTACTTGCTTTTTATTCCTAAATACAGAGTTTAGGGAAAGAGATATCTTTTGGAAATTGGAATAGTGTTGTCTTGACAAGGTTTGTGATAAAAAAAAAAACTGTTTAAAACAGGATGCAAGGATCTGTTAATAATGTATAGTGTATTTTTTTAATTTTGTGTATTTGGATTTTTCTTTGTTCAGTGAGATTGCCACTGAAGGGTAGGTAGCAGTTTTATTTATTTGTGTTTATTACTATTTTGTAATTTGGTATGTTAGTTTGAATATGCTGTTCTATGTCCAGACAGTTGACTTTTACCAAATGTCTGAATTTATACATTTATCTGTTTTATAAGGATTGATTGTTGTAGTGATTTTGAGTTTAACCACATGCTTGTCAAGTATGTTTGAATCATGGTGATAAATTATATAAACCTGATGGAAGAGAAAAGGATCCTGAGTTGTTTTTAGCTCTACTGATCAGAGATCAGCAGAGCTTATGCCGTGGTGCGGCGTCCGTCGTCCGTCCGTCTGTCCGTCCGTCCGTCCGTCTGTCCGTCTGTCCGTCCGTTAACTTTTATTTGTAGCGACTACTCCTCTGAAACTACTGGATGGATATTCATAAAACTTTACAGAAATGTTGCCCATGAAGTCTAGTTGATCCTAGCAAAAATTCATGTTGATGTGAAATCCAAGATGGCCACCAAAGCTAAAAATAGATTTTTTAAATTCAAGTTTGTAGCGACTACTTCTTGAAAACTATAAGTGATATTGATATGGGACTTTTTCTAAAATGATCAGCATGACATGATGTTGGTCCTTGTCGAAAATCGTTTTGATTTGACGTTAAACATGGCTGCCAGCGGCCATCTTTGTTTACATAGAGTTATATAATGAAAACTTGTAGCGACTACTCCTCTGAAACTACTTGACGGATTTTCATGAAACTTCACAGGAATGTTGCTCTTGATGTTGTCAATGATTGCAAATGTCGTCAATTTCAGGCTGGAAATTCAAGATGGCCGCCACGGCTAAAAATAAATTTTCAAAATAGAAGTTTGTAGCGACTACTTCTTGAAAACTATAAGTGATATTGATATGGGACTTTTTCTAAAATGATCAGCATGACATGATGTTGGTCCTTATTAAAAATCGTTTTGATTCGACGTTAAAAGTGGCTGCCAGCGGCCATCTTTGTTTACATAGAGTTATATAGTAAAAACTTGTAGCGACTACTCCTCTGAAACTACTTGGCGGATTTTCATGAAACTTTACAGGAATGTTGCTCATAATGTCTAATTTGATCCTAGCAAAATTTCAGATCGGCCAGAAATTCAAGATGGCTGCCCACAGTTAAAAATAGATTTTTAAAAATAAGTTTGTAGCGACTACTTCTTGAAAACTATAAGTGATATTGATATGGGACTTTTTCTAAAATGATCAGCATGACATGATGGTTATCGGAGTCGAACATTATTTTGATTCGACATTAAACATGGCTGCCAGTGGCCATCTTTGTTTACATAGAGTTATATAATGAAAACTTGTAGCGACTACTCCTCTGAAACTACTTGACGGATTTTCATGAAACTTCACAGAAATGTTGCTCTTGATGGTCTAATTGATCCTAGCAAAATTTCAGGTCGGCCAGAAATTCAAGATGGCCGCCACTGCTAAAAATAGATTTTTAAAAAATAAGTTTGTAGCGACTACTTCTTGAAAACTATAAGAGATATTGATATGGGACTTTTTCTAAAATGATCAGCATGACATGATGTTGGTCCTTGTCAAAAATCGTTTTGATTCGACGTTAAACATGGCTGCCAGTGGCCATCTTTGTTTACATAGAGATATATAATGAAAACTTGTAGCGACTACTCCTCTGAAACTACTTTACGGATTTTCATAAAACTTCACAGGAATGTTGCTCTTGATGTCTTATTGATACTAGCAAAATTTCAGGTCGGCCAGAAATTCAAGATGGCCGTCACAGCTAAAAATAGATTTTAAAAAATAAGTTTGTAGCGACTACTTCTTGAAAACTTTAAGAGATATTGATATGGGACTTTTTCTAAAATGATCAGCATGACATGATGGTTATCCGAGTTGAACATTATTTTGATTCGACGTTAAACATGGCTGCCAGTGGCCATCTTTGTTTACATAGAGTTATATAATGAAAACTTGTAGCGACTACTCCTCTGAAAGTACTAGACGGATTTTCATGAAACTTCACAGAAATGTTGCTCTTGATGTCTAATTGATCCTAGCAAAATTTCAGGTCGCCGGAAATTCAAGATGGCCGCCACGGCTAAAAATAGATTTTCAAAAATCAAGTTTGTAGTCACTACTTCCTGAAATCAAAATCAATCAGTAGAGCTTCAAGGTCATTGACCTCTTGTTGTATTTCCTTGTTTTGTCTGGCTAGACTGAAAGTATAGTGTTTGTATGTGAGTGAGCGCTATTGCAGTTCTTCATTCATCTGGCTGTGGGTAGATACTGTGAATAGGCTTAGTTAGGGATGAGAGAGAAAGTCTGCTGAATCAATTAGGGAACCAACAGGTGGAGAAGCAAAATCTCTACCTAATGAGGTGTACCATGTGCTCGGGGGCTCCAGTGGGTGAGACACCGAAATCTCAATTAGTGAAATAGTCTATAATCATTTCAATGAATTAAATAGGTTTTCAGATAAATAACTTAATTACTTTGCTTATTTATTACACAGTTACATGAGTTAAATGGCGATTATCTAACTGAGGATGGATCTATCTTAATTAATAAAAACAACCCAAGTTGAATATTAATTATGTTATTAACATTCCTTTATGAATAATAATAGACACAAATTAGAAATTAATGGGGACTTGTACTAATAAATACTGAAGTTGTAATGAATTATTTAGTAGCCTTTCAACCATGGTGAGGTGAGGGAGACACAATGGGAGTATAACTATACCATGGTGAGGTGAGGGAGACACAATGGGAGTATAACTATACCCTGGTGAGGTCACAATGGGAGTATAACTATACCATGGTGCGGTGAGGGAGACACAATCTGAGTATAAATATACCATGGTGAGGGAGACACAATGGGAGTATAAACTATGTCTGGGCATGAATTATTAATAACCCTGACTGAAGTAATAATACAACCATCAGTTGATTAGATATCCGCAGTTGATTAGATATCGCTGAAGGTCAAGCAATGACAGTCGAGCACATCTGTGCCCACCATTCATTCTCACATCAGAGAATTGATTAATAAATACTTGAGTTATGGTGTCATCATTTCCCCACCATATCATTCCTTTTACAACTTGGTAATCCCTTTATACACTTCATGTAAGCACTTGGTAAAAGTCGAGAACGTATTTGAACTGAATATATATCTAACACTAAGTGACCTAGAGTGCTCCTAAAATAGAGTCTTTGTGTAAATTCAGTCATGTTGGTTATCAATCTTATGTTCTTGGCCTCTTGCCAGACACATTCCACCATTGTATAGATTAAACGAGGCCCCAAAAGGGGAACAGCTTGAAATATAATTAATTCGGCTATAACCACAATCGTTTGTAAAAATAAGATTGAAAGGGTAGGTATTTTAGAGGCATGTTTATTGTGAAAAACAATCGAGATTCTTGTGAGAAAAAACGCATAAAGTACTTATGGTTTACTTTTCTTAGGAAACTGCATTTAGCTGTATTACAAACACTTGGTTTACTTTTCTTAGTAAACTGCATTAAGCTGTATTACAAACACTTAATGACAGTGACACAGTGTGATGGTTAGGCCAAAAAAAACAACACCTATGTTTCCGGTGGCCCAACCGACCCTATTTTTAAGGGGCCCACCCAAAAACTTTTTATGAAAAAAATATATATAAAAAGAAGAAAATATTTCAGTTTGTTCTGAACAATGATTTATCACAATATATCGAAGTTAACTGACATTACAGAGAAACTTTCAGTTGTATCTTCAACTTGTATGGGGTTTATGAGATAAATACATGTAGAATCTCACAGTATCTTGCTCCAAAAAAAAGGCAAAAGCACAAAAAAAGAAAATGCCAGCCGTCCTACCCTATTTTTTTTAGAGCATGCAATAGGAAACACACCTGTTTTTTTTTTGCCTTATGGATAGTCAAGCTGTCTCAAGTGATGACGTAAATTGCCTCTTATAAAACCACAAAACTATTGTGCAGATATTGACTGGTTGACTGGTACTACAAAAAAATGCATTTCTCTACTGACGTGTTATCTGCAAAGTTTATTTGTTTGTTTCTTGATGAATCATACATGCATCCATTTATCAGATTTTTTTGCTAATTTGGAATAGGATATCCACCTGTCAGCGTCTATGTTTGTTATAAATGATTATGCATTTGTATTAATATACAGACGCAGTACAGTATCCCCCCCCCCCCCCCCCCCCCCCCCCACCCACACACATGAAACACATGAAACACATGAAACACATGCACACAACATAACCAACCCCCATTGTTTCCACTTTCAAAAGGGTGTGCTTATTATTTGTCAGTGCCCCCACCCCATCTCACTCACACCCACACCCACAAACAACCCCATTGACTTAGCTTCTAAAGGCCTTAGGGTCTACCCTACCCCATTGACTTACCTTCTAAAGGCCTAAGGGTCTGTCTCTCTCCCCCCCCCCCCCCCCCCCCCCCCCCCCATCAACTCTGCTTCCAAAAGGGTGTGCTTATTACTTGTCAGTGTGTGATATTAATTTCAGGATCTCTCCAGACTATGTAATAGAAAGAGTATGGTTTCATTGAGTTGGTTATTTAAACAATGGGATGCTAACCGCATCAAGGTGTTTAAATTAACCCATACTCTGTTTGTTTTGTAGCATGTCCATTTCAGCCCCCTGCCATACTCTAACTTCCAATAACTGGTCGTTGTTTTCAATTAAACTGTTTACACGTGCTGTTGCAAAGAGAATTTTCAGTGACCATGCTACAATGTACCTATACCTTTAAGATATCTTATCGGTCTTATGGCGGAGGGATGTTAAACCTTTGAAGGAACAATAACAATCAATATCAGGATTACCTATCTTAAGAGTATTGTTTTGTATATAAATACTGAAATGATTATCAGGGAATAAATCTTTCTGATTAGTTTACCTTTATCTGTTTGTGATGTGTAAGATCAGCATTCAAAATGGTAACATTGGATAGTCCCCATTCTGCCACATTGTGCTGATGTAATTAGTACTTACAGAAGGAATGACAGAAATAGACCTATGTAGTTTATGTCTTTACTAATTAACGACAGGGAGAGGAAGTGTCTTAACTGATTAATGACGGAGAGATGAAGTACAGTTATTATTATTTGTAAATAGTAGTTTGCAGACATTGTTTTCTTATGTCTTGGCTATTTTATATAGCTGCTTGAATGTTTTGTATGCAGCAGAATCATTAGAAGATAACTATTTGTCATATTAGCTGTTGATCGGATGAAGGTCGGGTTTTCTTTGATAACATTTCTAGTCATGGAGTAAAGCATTCTTTTTCATCGAAGTTTCTCGGTCACAGAGGTGAAAGAGGAACAAGTTCAAGGCCATCTGACTGAATAGCACTGTTGATGTACCATACTAGCTATCCCACATGACTGATTAGCACTGTTGATATGTGTCTGTACCACACTAGCTACCCTGACTGGCTGATTAGCACTGTTGATGTGTGTCTACCATACTGGCTTCCCCACCTGACTGATTTGCAGTGTTGATTTGTGTCTGTACCACACTAGCTACCACACCTGGCTGAATAGCACTGTTGATGTGTGTCTGTACCACACCTGGCTGAATAGCACTGTTGGTGTGTGTATGTACCACACTAGCTACCACACAAGGTCTGATGTGTTTTGTACCACACTAGGCCTCCCATTGATGTGTGTAATACACCACACTAATTCATACATGACTAAGGTAATTACTGTATATTACTGCAGGTGGTTATTAATTAGGTATGTTAGGTAACTGGTTATGTCACCTCCTTATTAAGTGGCTACCTGCCAATATTGTTTACTTCTCAGTTGGACCTGAGTATGCAGGAACAGGTACAAGTAGGTCAATGTGTTGCCTATATTGCCTCCTTGATAAAATCTTTGTTGATTTTTATTTTAATTTATATTTTTATTTTATTTATCCAGATGTACTTGAGACTGTTTCAAAAAAATAGGTAATGTTGTGGAAGTTAATGCAGTTTTGTGAACTACCTGCAGGAGTTATTTATACATATATATTATTTGAGAAAATAAATGTTGAGTATTCGTATATATTTCAGACAAAGACCAGTAATTCCACAGCCAATCATACGCCACCAGTAAGTCGCAGTGCGGTGTCGCGCAAGTCCAAGACCCTACAGTCCACCACAACAACAGTAACTCCTATCCCTACAGCTGCAGTCCTGCCAGAGGGAGGACAAGAAACAGTCGACAAACAGGAAAACAAAGGTACTACCTATGTTCTACTATAAATTAGTCAGTACTGACCTATAATCCTCCATATTTACCTGTAATCCACTATAAATCAGTCAGTACTACCTACCTATATTCCAATATACGTTTGTCAGTACTACCTATAATCCAAGTTAGTCGGTACTACCTATATATATTACTATTAAGTTTGTCAGTAATGCCTATAAGCGCAGCTGTGATCGAGGGGTTAACAACGTTGCGTTGTAAACCTTCTCGCCTGTCACCACTGCGGGTTCGAATCCCACTGGGAGCTCAACTTGTGAGAAAGTGTCGATTCTTACGGATGGCGGAAGGTGTACAGTACTGGTTCTACCAGGAAAAATGGGGTGGTCTGCCTCTACCACAAAAAAACAACAACAAAAAACCCGACCGTCATAAATGGCCAAATTGTGCTTAAAATGACGTAAAACACCAAACAAACAAAAAGTACTGCCTATATTCTTCTATATTCTATTCTACATGTCCTCACAAGAGGACAAATTCCTAATTCCCTTTTGAATCCCAGAGATTAAACAGAAGATAATGTCAGTCAAGTGATAAATGCAGGGGTTGATGAGCTGCCTTAGATATTCATCTTTCCCAGAACAATGGATACAGCCAGCTTCCTTGTGGTGTAAGTGGGCGGCTGTTGTCATTTATGTTCACTAAAAACTAGATGTCTGAAACCTGTGTTGGATTAAGGAGTGTTTTTGGATACATAATAATTTCTGCCAAGAAGGTTTATATACTTTTTAAAGGAAGATGGACATTGCCAGTATGTCTTTTAAAGAAATCTGACAATCATAATCATAAGGATTTTATATAAACATGATACTTTGGTCACAAAGAGAGATGTTACATAGTGTTATAGGGGTATTTGGTATTTGCATTACAATCTATGTCATTGTAAATGATTTGGTTATTGATTTTGCGATAATGTTTGATAACAGCCAATTTATGGATATGACAAAATGATAAAACAGCTTGATATAGTTTGGTGAAGTACCATGGTCTTATTTATTTGATTGTAAATCTCATAGATTAGGTAGATCTAATCATCTAATCGCATGGCAAGAAACATACTAACTTCAAAGGCTTGACGACTGTGTAGCTGTTTTAGATAAAGTTTGGATAGAGAGTAAGGAGGTTATGAGATGGTTAGATGGCCATTAAGTGTTTGAAACCACTATGTAGCGGGTTGTTTACTAAGTTTGAAATGTGCTGAACAGTGAGGCTTGGATAATGGTCTGACATGTTTTATCGGTTAGCGTGTTGGGGAAGTAAACAGGCTGGTCTCGTGTATTGGAGTCAATCCTCCAAGCATGTTAAAAAACCATAGGAATCTATTTGATAGCAAGAGTAGGGCACGGGTTCCGGATTGCTACGTTGGGCTCGAAATAACCAAAGATACTATTTTTGATGAGCTGTTAAACAACATATCAAATCTGAAGTGTTAGCCAACACCAAATCAAATCTTAAGTGTTATCCAACAATCTTGGTCATTGTAAAGTCCATTTCCTGAAATGAGTTGGTGTGTGATGTGTTAGATGTACTGTAGTTTGACCTCAAGAACAGTTTTCTGTCAATGGCTGTTCGTAGAAGAGTTGTCATTCTGGTAATATATACAGGCTGTTGGAGGGGTGTAGGTGATACAGTACATTATGATTGGCGACATCAGAAGAGTGAAAACGTATGTTGTCTCCTATTTGTGTAAAATCGAAAGTTGGAGCTTGGTGGGTATAAAGAACTACATCATAATGTAAGGTCGTAGTTGGAATTCAAATATGGCGTGGTGGTGTAATCTTGCCGGGAAAGCAAGAGGTCCGTGGTTCAATTCCCAGCTGCGGCACGCCGATTTTTAAAATGGCAATAGTCCTAAATATTTAATCTTACAAGAGTAGTTTTTCTACATTCGTACCAATTTAGTTTTGTTAAGCTCGGATGAACTTTAGACATTCTGAAAAATACACTGACCCATATTTAAATTCTGCACTAATGTTTTTGTGTCAAGGTGTTGCGTTCATCATTTTGCACCTTAAATAATTACATATTAACTGGGCTGTCGGTGTTGATGCTAATTGGCATGGTCTATAAGTCGACCTAATCATTTCTTCAAAAGTACTTTCCCCCACAAGATATTCTCTATCTACATTTTGTGTGTGTGTTTTTGTCTGTTTTATCTAGCAAATCATTGACTATATTCTGTATTGGGATAGTTATTGGCCACATGTGTTGACCTCTGTTCTACTTGGCTAGAGATAGAGCATAAACATCAGCTTTTATCACTACTTTATATCAGTTATATTGGACAGGACCTGGGGCAAAGGTTGGCCATCAATCACCTATCAATGAAATCTTCCTGTACATAGGGTAGTCATAACTGCAAAACCTAGATCAGATAATTACAGAGAACATAGTAAGCTAGTCTACACAATATTCACAGGTATGTGTGTGTTGGTGCATTTTTTGTAAGCCTTCGCAATGGCAGAAGTACTTATTTCAGCAAATAATTACAATAACATTGGATTAGCTTTTATTCAGGTAACAATTTCATTTACTGTAGTATAAGGAGAGGGTGGGGTATTGATATCTGTCGATTCAGTCCAGATTCTATTGTACCTATACCTGTAGGAAGTCCTACTCGTTAAAAGGCAGAGGGACTATAATTCTTAGATCTTAGAACTACACACACACAAGAGGAAGCATCCATTGTTACGGATGGCGGAAGGTGTACAGAACTGGTTCTACCCAGGAAAAGTGGGTGGTCTGCCTCCAGCACGAAGACATTGACCGTCATATATAACCTTACATCTGTTGAAAATGATGTAAAACACCATACAAACAAACAAGCAAACTACACACACACACAATCATAAGTATTGTCTTTTAGAGAGAAGTTTGAGCCATCGGACACCATTAACATGGATCATGTGCACGTAAAAGATAATGCAGATTTTGGAATTTAGGCTGCAATACTGTCTACTGGATTCATTCTAATCCTTTGAAAGAGGCTTTCTATGTCCCAATAGGGGGTTGGAAATTTAAGAGGCTATAGGGGGTTGGAAATTTAAGATGCTTTCTAGGTTCCCAGTAGGGAGTTGGAAATAAGAAGAAAGAATAAATTCAGACTGTGGAAGTGCCAGTTTAATATTGAAAGAGGATTTTTTAAGGACATCTGAACTTAGGAGTTCTTGCTCATTAAATCATGATCGGGTTAGTTTATTTTCTAGTTTATTTTCTTTATTTTCGAGTTTATTTTCGGTATTAACATGTTGAAAAGTTTTTTTTCTTTTCAAGTATGTATGGGCCCAAATTTGTTTACAGTAATAGTGTCCATTCAGACTTGCAAGAAGGAGATGATCATTTAATTGATGGTAAATTCAGAGAATTTAGTCTGGAAAGCTTGGACTGTTGATGGAAGAAGAGTTACAGATTTTATATTCCTGCATCTGGTTCTTTTGATGAAAGAGGATGGGAAAAACAGATACCAGAATGTTGTTAGCATGAGTAATTGATGGTCTAAATGCACAATATAAAAGCCATAAAAGCTCCAGAACTTGTCTATTGGGGATTGTTGGCATCTGTTAGAAGTTTAGCTGGATAAGACTAGTCCTGGTTGCACTTTGTTTTAAATGTTTAACCTTATTTGCAACTTGCATAGCAACTGTCTTGAAATTTGTTTTATACAGGGGTCAGTGAAAACACACCACAAAACAAATCCTTTTAAAAGTTAGAATTTGGAATTCGAGGAATTTTGGTCGAAATATAGTATAATCCATATAATTGACATTGTTGTTATGAACATTCATTACATAATGTTGTCAGAAGCCAGACAATAAAAAGGCCAGTAAAACAATTGGAATTTATTCCGAGACAGATTAATGCAGCTTGAAATTTATCGGAACAGTTTTCTTTTTAAGGTTGTCCATATTAAACAATGGTAAATGACAAGGTAAATAACTGCTTAACTGCTTGTCATAAAAGCCTACCCATAAACATAATTATAGGACAAGTTAGGTATCAAGACATATTTCGTGGAATATATCCATGACGACAGAGTCGATATTAGCCTATATCATGGAATATTTCCATGTCTAACAAGTTGATACCAGCATTTTTTTTCACTGGAGGAAAGATCTGCTTAAAAAAAACAAGACTATTTTTAACCATCTTTGTTATACAAGGACCCTTGTTTGACATTTACTTATCAAATCACTTGTACAGAAATATTAACAAACAATTAATATGAAAGAAGATAATATGAAAGAAGGATAGTTGTACACCGGGATAATAAGTTAAAATCATTGTTGACTTTTGCCTCTAATGAATTGAATTGAATTGGATTTTATAGTCGCACCAACAGCTAAGGTCATATGGCGACTTTCCAGCTTCCATTGGTGGAGGAAGACCCCAGGTGCCCCTCCGGGCAATTTTCGTGCACGGGCGGGCACCTGGGTAGAACCACCGACGTTCCGTAGGCCAGCTGGATAGCTTCCTCACATAAAGATTCCTAGGCCCCTGAGGGATTGAACCTTCAGCGGTGAGGGGCAAGTGATTTCAAGTCAGAGACGTTAACCACTCGGCCATGGACGCCCCTGCCTCTATTGAAGGCAATCTCATAAGATTGTGGAGTTCCTGTAAAATGCTTTCTACAAAACTTTTGAGATGGCCCCTGATAAGTGAAACAGCTGTGCTCAGCATGACTAACCCTTGTTTCTTATTGGGGAACATTTTCTTTTGTGTAGCTTAGCTGTGCCTGCCTAAAATGTGGTTTAGAAAGGTCATGGTTCTATTGATAAATTTAATTCTATAAATTCAGCTTTACAATCCCTCAGGAAAGATATTTTGAGCAGAGTCACTGAAATTTAATGCTTCCATATCTGGGGATTTTATTCTGATTAACTGTGCCGTGCTGAGTGTCTTTGAAATGCAGTTGAATTCTTTAAGGCAGTCTATTTGTGATATTCGTTCTCAAGAAAAGACCATTTAAGCAGAAGAAAACCAGTGTTTACTGATAATAACACCCAGCTAGAAAGGAAGTGGTGTAGGATTGCAGGTTATTATCAACATTAACAGGTAAATGGTTTCATGCAGAAATAATTGGCTTACCTTTTGTGTTGCTCCAGGGCTAATTACAAACTAAATATTACCCACGTTCTACTTGAATTAATTGACGAACAGAAACGGCTCCAATTACATAGGTGGTTGTAAATATAGGGCCATTTAAATGAATAAATAGAACTTGAAACTTTCATAAAGGTAGACATTTTGTAAAGGTAGTGTTTTATGTTTAATTCATTGGATTATGCGCTATTGTAAAAGATTTATAGATTGTATTGTACCATAAAGGTTTTGCGTGTGTTGGTTTTATTACTTTGGTAAATACTATGGATTGTTGCAAAACAAAATTTGCGCCAAAAACTTTCGCATTTTGTTTTGTCAGTGTGAAATCATGATTAACAGGGGAGAAATTCGATATTTGAACTTGCCTAAAGACTTTTACTTGATTGTATTATCTTGTTTGAAACTTGATGGTCTAAAATGAACAATTGTCTATTGATGTGTTACAGGGTTCATTTCTAACCTGGTTAATTTCGTCCATGTGTTTCAGGTATTTGTGTAACCTGTTTATTTGTCAGTGTGTTTCAGGGGTCCATATTTGTCGATGTGTGTATGTTGGAGAGTCGGGAATGTGCAGAGTGAACGTGGGGGTGGGGGTGGTGGAAAGGGTCGGGTAGCAGTATACTTAAATGAAAAAAAATTGGACAAAATGCAGTTGATGTACCAACAATGGCAGGAGAGACACAAGGTCATATCTGAGTATCCAACTTCAGTCTTAGTGGTCTAACACCTGGAAATGTGTTGTTTTTTCCCCATGCTAGCTGCCCATGCCTACATCTGTTGTTTTTATAAAGCAGAGAGAGGAAACATGCTGGCTGTTTTCCCTGGCATTTGAGTATGTTTGTATCTGATACTGACAGATAAGATCCTTGATATCTGGATTGCTGCCAGTCCACACATCACCAGAAAATCTCTACATTCTCCCCCTCCATCTCCCTCTGAACTTTCATTTACAAATTCTTGTTAGCACAGCCAAGTCTGTATAGGCAGTATTGTTTATAAATGACTACTTGGTTTGCCAAGTGAAATGTGGGATACTGTAGTTCAGTGAGAAATTAGATTATATATGTAGTATGTATGTATATTAGATTACACCACTCACAGACATGTTCCGAGCCAGCAGGAAAGTCGGAAAAAATCTATAATGTGATCATTGTAAACATACAACAGAACTGGGGAAGCCATTAAATAGGAAATGTCTGGAGAAATCTTCAGCAGATTTAATGATAATGGTCTTATTCTGAGATAAGGATGGCATCTCCGTCTTCCTGCTTTCCACCATTTATTTTTAAAGATTTTTTTTTAAGAATTGGATTTGCATAATATGCTAAGACTTGAAAAGCCAAAAGGAGTTTGTTCGGACGATCAGTGTTTTAGGTCAGTGAAAGGGACACAAGGCAATCTTGCAGTTTTTCTCAAGCATTGAAATAAGTGTCTCAATTTGTTTATCCAGTATCATTTTGACTTTAAACCTGCGTGCATATCATTAAATAAAATTTTGAGTTTGCATGTTTTTGTCTTATTCAACCATAGGTTTAAATAGATTATTGGTGTAATATAATGAACAGGTAATAATATATATGCAAAAACAATTTACTTTAAACTATTCTTATAATTAAAACTAATGAATGAATAAATGCAAAATATAGAAAAACTAACGGGGATGCCGTGTGTTTTTAAACAATCAATTTTGCCACGTGTCCTTTTCAGATACATTTCTTTTGTAGGTGCAGACTAAGATTTCAAATTCCTGGTTTTTCATTTTAACCTATAAGTACATGGAAAATGGCAGTATTACAGTGATTTGCTAAAAAGAATACTTTTGTATGGTCTGCATTGTTATAAATACAAACTATTGACAAAATGTATATGTAGCTGAGGGCCTTTTAAAATCGTCACTGAAGTGTGAAAATGTGGTACAAGCAAGTTGTCTGTATTTGTCATTGTGACAGTAAAGATTAGCGGGATTATTCTATTACAACACTGGCTTTGTAATTTCACCACCCATGCATTATTAATGCTTTAATCCTGAAAGTAAATGTAGGGGTGGATTAACTGATTAATCTGCATACATTGTAGGAATTGTAGCTTTGTGTGTCTGAGAGTGTTTCAACGTGATTTGTGGTTTATTTCAATAGTGCATTTATGCCAAATTAAAACACATTAGGTTATTTGTGCGAAGTTGATATACATTTATGTTATATTACACATGGATTGATTTTGGTCTATGTTTTAACAATATTCACATTTACTATAACAGGTCCAGAGCGATCTAGTGTGCGACGACAACAGGTTTCAAAGGAGAGAAAACGAAAAGTTGAACCTGAAGTAACTAACGAAGACTCTAAAGCAAATAGTCCATCAGTGAATTCTAAAAGACGGATTACAAAGTGTGAGGAAAATAAATCGCATACAACCTCTAATCCCCATACTTCCACAAAGACTGAATCTTCACCATCCCGTGCAGAGCCAGCACATCCGTCACGTGTATCACCTCGAATCACACCCTCAAAAGAAAAGGTAAAGCTTCAGAGAACTAGAGAAATCGATAAAGTTCGAGATAGCAGTCTCGAGAGTGAAATTAAAGACACTGTAAAGGCCAATGGACCAGTGGCACTATATACTGAAGGTACTCTGAGCAAAACTAAAGTCAGATCTCGTCAAAAGAAAGTTTGCTCACCATCCAGACAAACTGAGTCACCAAAAAGTCGAACTGAGTCACCTAGAACGCGTAACTCAGAATCTCCGCGAACTGGTTCTCTAACTCATGAAGCAGAGGCTGTGATTAAAACCAATTGTAATTCAGGTATAAAAAGGGAAAGGAAAAGTGATAGAAGGCTTAGTAAAAGTGCCAAAAGTGAAACTAGTAATAGGGAAACAAAACCAGAAGATGGTCTTGTGAAGTCGGATAATTCAGAAAATAGCTCAAGAAGTGACTCCACAACAAATAATACCTCTAGTGATACCTCAAATTCTAATAAAGGCAAAATTGACGCTGACTTAGTGGAAAAGAAACTTCAGGAAATTAAAAGTGCGTTTGAGAGTAGAAAGGAAAAAGATGGAGAGAAGGTAGCTAAATCTAAGAAAGCCGAAAGTGAACCATGTGTAGAAAAACAAACTAAGAGAAAAGATAGAAAGAAGAATAAGGAATGTGCTCAGGTAGGATCAGGGAAATGTGCCAAAAAGGTGATTGAGAAAGATACACCGAAAGAAAGTTGTGAAAAAGACAAAATAAATGAATCGGGTGATAATATGCACTATAGAAAAAAGAAACAATCATTGCTTTCAGGGGGTGTTCCATCAGGATTACCTCAAAACAGTGGAATTTCATCTTCGAACATTGACTTTAATCAGTCTGTAACTGATCAGATAGCCCGAGCTGAAAAACTTTCGAATCTGAGCAGTGAGGATAAATCAGGTTCATCTTCCAGCACACTATCTTCACCAGTATCTGAACCTTACACTGAAAGATTGAATCATGAAAATCATGCATTTCCATCACATCCCAGGGATGGCAGCAAACATATTCCAAACTCTTTAAGCAGCTCACATAATACAAACACAAACTCCAGCTGGTCTCAGGACGAACGATCTCAATCTCGCAATAGTGAAGACCGCTGTAGTTCAGGATTTAGTGATGACCTCAGGCGACCGGGCTCACGCATAGAAGACTTGAGAAGTTCTAAAACCAGCCCGGCATCAAGTCCGCTAATTGTTGATAAGAGTGAGCCTGTTTTGATATACAGAGACCCAGAATTGATGAGTAAAAATCCGGTACGAAGTAATGTACCCAGTATGCACAACTCGCACAAATCTTATCCTACAGTCCATAATCCTATCCCCACTCAGGCATCCAGACCGTCTAGTGTAGGTATGTCATCAACACCATTATCTAGTGCAATGGAGCGGACAAGAACACCTGTCATTCCCTCGGTGGCCTATCCGTCTCCGTTATCCTTATCCGGTGCATCATTGTCCGGTTTGCTTCCACCCGGACTGCACCAGCTCGATCCAGCTACGTTAGCGATGCATCAGCAAGTTGCTGCTCTACAGCAGCAGCAGTTGGCAACGGCACTGGCTTCACAGTATAGCAATGCCCTGTCCATGTCTTACCCTCCCAGAGGCAGTTTGAATAGTGCTCAGTTGGAACACTTGTGGCAACAGAAATATCCATCGGTACCTATACCGCCACCCTGGTTGTTGGCTAAACATCAGGATGATCTCATACGTGATGTTAGGATATTACACGAGCAGGAGCAGCTCGAGAGAGAACGTATGGACCGCATGGAACGGGAGCGTGATATGCGGGAAAGGGAACAACGGGAGCGTAAAGAACGAGAACGGAGAGATAGAGAAAGACAAGAAAAAGAAAGGCTGGACAGGTAAGAATTCCGTTTTTTTGTTGCTAATGTGGATGAAAAGCTGATGTAACTTTGAGAATGTCCCTATTAATTTGAACTGTGATATTTTCCCCAGGAATAGACCCTGGACCAAGTAGTCCACTACATTGACTACAAGCTAGAAAATAAAATAGGGACACTGAAAACAAATATGTAAAATAGCAGCATAAGAATTACGATAAAAACACACAGTGGACAATAATTTTGAGAAAGAGGCTTCCAAATCTGGTTATATGCTTATACAGCACTTATTGTGAAGGTTTTTAAGTTTGAATATAAATTGTCATTGTGTCAGTTCATGAATGTCAACAAATTCTTCATTTTGACATTTTAATCTATCAGTTGGCAACATGTATAGCAGGCAGTACTGTTGGAAGGTCAGGGTGACCCTTATCAGTAAACTGGTTTAACTGGTCAAATTGTTGAACCAGATGTATTTCTGGGATTGGCTTTTTGTCTAGAGATCAGATCCAGTAAAGGATTGACCATACTTGGTGAGTGTAATTTAACTAGGGTGTGCTTTTAAGGTGTATTAGAGATAGAGAGCATTTGTACTACTGACTGGTTATATCTGGCCATTCCTTGTGTGTATGGCAGACAATGTTATTTTTAACACTTAAAGTTTACTAAAGTTAAACACCACAAAAACATAGCTTTTTTAAGGTTTATGTGTGTCATGTGTAAGGTTTCCCTATATAGATCTAATTTTCTGATTGTCTGTGTTTTTTCAATGTCAATAATGAATGTCTGTAATATTGACGATGAACGTAGCTGTCTGTACATTTATGGCAGGGATTGGCGTGGTGCGAGACGAATTACCTGTGCCCCACTATAGCCTATTGTACATATTGACAGAATAGGTGTATAAGTGCATAATTAAGGCCTGTCACACACAGAGGTGATCATAAAGTGGTTAATATGAATATTGATTGGAGTGAACACACTGTAGGCTTAATGATTATGAAGTACTTTGAAGAACTAACATATATGAGTGTGCTATTTGTTAACGGAAATTGCATTACAATGCAAATAGAAACTACAGACTTCCCAGATGATATTTGCCTTATTTCATTGAGAGGAATCCCACTGGGAGCTGGAGTTACAATTGATGAAGTGTTCGTTCTTAAGGAGGGCAGGAGATGAACAGTACTGGTTCTGCCCATGAAAAATGGGATTGTCTGTCTATACCACAAAATATTTGCCTGTCATATATGGCCTAATATGTGCTAAAAATGACGTATAACACCATTCAAACAAATATTCCATAGAGAAGATATATATAGAGTATACATGCATCAAACTTCTAATTTCTCCAATTTCAGTGTCATTACTACCCAAGTTCACCTCGTTCAGTGTTTGTCGTCTCCGCTCGGTAGTTTACATCTCTGACCGCTTTTTTTATATTTTTTCCTTAAAGGAAATAGCTATAAAAAAACACTTGCATAATGACACAAAAGAATACCTGCCGCCACATTAATTAATTTCACCAAACAATTATGCATAAAGATGGCCTGGGAACAACTAAATAACCTCATGTGTAAATCTGTAATTGAAAACGTGATTTAAATCCTTTCCTTCCTTGTAAAGATCAAGTTCTACCCGAGCTGAACCAGGAATCAATATTTACTTGCCAACCCTCTCTGCTGAATAACTGACTCAGTGGAGACATTAATATGTAGTGCAACATGACCTTCACCTTGGGTAATTGATTTCATGACCTCCATCGTAGTATAGCTGGTAGCCATCTTGATTGTGGGAGAAATTCTAAAGCTTACACTTTTATGGGATTTGTCTTTATGTAAGAATTATTTCCAAGGTAAGGTTGTCATACCGTATTTACAACTGTTTGATAGTATTTCTGTTCCTCTTTGCTATGGCTTCCATACAAACTTTTAATGAAATTCAAGATGGATGCCCTCTGTTCTACTTAATGGCATGTAAGTGTATTATAGCCACACAGTAACCAACATTGTGGTTATGGCAGGTATCTGGCAGGTACAAGTTATTCTTGAGCTATTTTATTGTGCTGTAAGTGTGTGCTGTATTTTCAGGAGGTATTATTTATCATGCATGCAATGGTACAATTCTTTATTCATCGTTTGTGGGCAGACAGACATGAGAGCGAAATAGCTTAAAATAGCTTGACAGATATCTTGACATGCTTCATGTGAGTGTAATAGTGATGTATGAGACAAGGGTACCGACTACAGTTAGAGGGAAACTGCATCAGTTAAACACAAAGGGGGAGATGCCTGCCTATTCAGTTTGTCAGTGATGGTGTGCAAAGTGGGACAAATCTCTGCAGGGCATGGGAAGACCAGATGTGTTTACACATTCCATTGTTGCAAACTTGTCTGACATGACACGGGAGGGAGGATAAGGGTGTGTATGAGAGCAGTATGGGTTGTATACAGAGGAGAGAAGAAATGGTGAATGGAAGTTTGGTAGTACTTATTGAGACCAGAGATTCTAGGGTATGCTGCCTGCGATGCTAACACGAATCTGTTTCGTTTTGTAGCAACCCAGAGATATATTCTGAATACTTTGCCCCTGGATATTTTACCCCTCATCCTCAAAATGCACAGCTGGATATTTGCACCCTCAAGGGAACTGTATAAGAAGACATTTCTTCCCCATGAGAAATGTAAGGGCGGACATTTACCCCCAAGTTGAACACATGCAAAAGATACCAAAACTTCATATAATGCTGTTTTTTGGGAGTTAGATTAGGAAATAATTTCACAAATTGGTTTATAATGTCAGATCAAAGTAAAAGGGAGTGGGGTCAACCACTGTGTAGCAGATTTTTAATGTCCGTGTAGCAGAGTCTAATGTCTGTGTAGCCGATTGTAATGTCCGTGTAGCCGATTCTAATGCCCCTGTAGCAGATTGTAATGTCTGTGTAGCCGATTCTAATGCCCCTGTAGCAGATTGTAATGTCTGTGTAGCCGATTCTAATGCCCCTGTAGCAGATTGTAATGTCTGTGTAGCCGATTCTAATGCCCCTGTAGCAGATTGTAATGTCCGTGTAGCCGATTCTAATGCCCCTGTAGCAGATTGTTATGTCCGTGTAGCCAATTCTAATGCCCCTGTAGCAGATTGTAATGTCCGTGTAGCCGATTCTAATGCCCCTGTAGCAGATTGTAATGTCCGTGTAGCCGATTCTAATGCCCGTGTAGCGGATAATAATGTGTGTATTCTAATGCCCCTGTAGTCGATTCTAATGCCCGTGTAGCAGATAATAATGTCTGTGTAGTCGAGTCTAATGTCCAAGTAGCAGATTCTAATGTCTGTGTAGCAGTCTATTGTCTGTGTAGCAGATTCTAATGTCCATGTAGCAGATTCTAATGACTGTGTAGCAGAGTCTAATGTCCATGTAGCAGATTCTAATGTCTGTGTAGCAGAGTCTAATGTCTGTGTAGCAGAGTCTAATGTCTGTGTAGCAGAGTCTAATATGTCTGTGTAGCAGAGTCTAATGTCTGTGTAGCAGAGTCTAATGTCTGTGTAGCAGAGTCTAATATGTCTGTGTAGCAGAGTCTAATGTCTGTATAACATATTTGTATGCCCCTGTAGTAGATTCTAATGTCCTGGTGTCAGATCCCCATTTAGCAGATTCTTCTGTCAAGTAGGTTCTTCTGTCCATTTAGCAGATTCTGGTGTATGTCTAGTATATTCTGATGTCCTTGTAGCAATCTAATGTTCCTGTAGCAGATTCAAATGTCCTTATAGAAGGTATAATGTCCATGGCAGATTCTCATGTCCATGGCAGATTCTCATGTCCCTGTAGCAGATTCTAGGCCCTGAAGTAGATTCTAATGTCTAAAAAACTCTATCCATAATTATAAGGTTAAACGAAACTTACCTTTGGTGTTTGATCTTAATTCTGTTGTGCTAAGCAGCCAGGAATTAAATGAGATGAACATGTGACCCTCACGTGGATCTAGCCTCAGTAAACAAGAAGCTTTATCCACACAATTGCCTGAATAAAGGGTAGTGGTTGGATTATATTGGTATGAACTACTTTGTTCAAATATATTTCATATAATCTGTTGCAACCTATAAATTGGCAGATAGTGTGATTAGTTCGCCAAATATTGACATGCACTCTAGTGACATAACCACGATTAAGTCAGTATGCAAATAACCTTTTTGTACAGCCAATCATTGGGCGCTATTACAATCGGCCTTGAACAGTTAAAATCTCGGCTGCTCTAAATGCGGTACATGAAAATTAGGGTGACTCATGTCAGGATATGTTATCGCCTGACCTGGAGATAGTCCTAGCTATAAACCTTCACATTCATTGCAGTATTTATGGCTACAGAATAACAAATGGTGTCCCCTGCCAAGATTTGGAAGTTGAGATCAATTGTTGTACATGTACAAACTGAATTTTGAGTGTTTTACATTATTTTGCACCTAAGGGGAGAATAAATTATAATCAACACACTTTTTTACAAGCTTTTAGAAACTATGCTGGTAATGCTAGACCTAAATGCTACACACCTGGTGTGGGTTTTGTGGTTATGTCGCTGCTGGATGTTTTTGGTAATTCTAAGGTTACCGTCGGTCTACCACAAAAGCCACGAATAATGGCTGCCAGTTTCTTTGTTGCTTTATAACCACCAAGTTTTCTGATGGCACCTTTATTACAAGGGTTGATTACACAGTTCGGTAATTGGTGTGTTAATGTTACCTGTTTTGACATAGAATGATGTAATCTTATTACATATGACCTGACACGTATATGTCAACATGGACAACAAACTGTGATGTGACTGGTGGCAATTTCTCCCAATAATGGAATGTGATAACTCGTGTTATCTCATTATGTACACAGCAAGTAGTAGAATAGTTTTTCTTTATCCTCGCCGTGTTGATACAAGTCATTTTGGCGAGCGTTTCAATAGAAGTTTACGATGTGCAGAAGAGTCCAAGTAAATAACATCCCTCGTCCAAAGTAGTTTAGCGTAGATAGCAGCAGTAGAGTTGATTGAAGAATTCCAACGATGTTTACTATAGTTGATTAACTTTTCTAAGAAGATTGAAGTTTTGACCAATCGGATTGCCTGCAGAATTGTGACTAGGTCAATCCGATTGTCGGCTCGAAAAGATGATTTGAAGCTCCCGACCAATCAGGACACAGTAGATTTGAAGCCTATCCAGTAGGTCAATCCTGTTGATTGAGAATCCCGTGGTTGTTGGTCCCGTGAGGTTTACGTTCTAGAACGAAACGCAGAATGGTTGACGACCCCCGGAAAGTTCCCCAACTTTTGCGGAGGTGATGTTACGGCGTCCCCCATTCTGTGTCTGCTCCATGATCATGTATCCGTCATGTATCCGTGGTGATTAAGTCCAAGCAGGTTGTTGCACGTGGAATCTCCACAAAGTGAGCCGTCTGTATGTTTCCGGAACCATTGTCTAGCCTTGCTTAGAATACCATACAATGGCCTCGAAGCTCACGTTCAATCTGTGTAGGCTCCACGTATGTCCATGGTGATTATGTTCCAGTAGACTGCAAAAAACGGCCCTGAGAAGGGCCACGGTATCACCCTAGTGTGGGGTGTATACCATATCGGAACGTGTGTCGAATGCAGATGGCAATGTTCAACGCTTTCAACGTTCGGCTCGATGTTCGGCTCGATGTATATCCTACGAGCCCGACGTTGGGCCCGACGTTGATGGTGGTCGACGATGGTAGCACGTTCCGGATCCCCCTGCAGGACGCGTCAACATCGCTTGAAGAGTTGTCGGTATAGTCGAGAAACTCTCCATTGAAGACGGACACGTCCTGATGGTTCGATGGTCTGAACGGGAATGATGTACACAGCAAGGGGCACTTATGTCATTATATACACAGCAAGGGGCACCACTGAAGGATTAATCTCTGTACAAGGGAAATACCCCTTTCTGATTAAGGTGGTTTTGACCGAGAGTTAGGTTGGTTGTTGGAGCTTCAAAATGGCAGCAGTGTAGCGTGGCATACTCAGATAATCAAGGGAGGAGGGCTTTTATTTGGGGAAAAAGTGATGTCATTAAAATACTTAAAACGCTTGGGAATACCTCAGATTTTACTTCTTCATTTCCCCCAGCCAATAGCATTCAAATTAATAATTTCTGTGGAATGTTGTGGTGCTAGGGCTGGTTGGCCCGATGTCAATATAGGGAGACTGAGTTGGGACGCCATGATATGTGTCTGCGGCATGGTATTCAAGCGTGACAGCACTATTAAGTTGAACATTGAGCACACCATTACAAGGAGACACCACTGCCTGGTATGACTGACACATTTTTAAAATCCATGTTAATCCCTATACAAAGTTTATTGTTAGCATATAGGTACAACCCAATTTACATAAACCTTTAATGGGTAATTACCTTGTGCTTTCAAAGACTTAACTATGACCACATAAATCATGCCTCAGGCAATAATAACAGGAAAGCAGGCATTCATAAAGTCAAAATTCAGTCATTGTTGCCTAGAGGGCATAGAAATCTTATTGAGGTAGATGTTAGATACAATCTGTATGTTTTCATGAACTGTTATAATAATTGATTTTTGAGAGATCTGTTGTGTGATTGATACATACAAATAATCAAATCAAATCAAATCTACAATACACTGGATAGTGAGTAGGCTGTGAATAATTACATAATTTAGCATGTATGTGAGTAGCTCTCAATCAGGTGGTGGGGTCACAAGTGATTGACATGAGATGATAGAACTCTACCCCATCATGCCAGTTTATCATAGTTTGTGTTGTCTGCAGGTAGGAAGCATACTGGAAAAATGGATTCTGATCAATAGCTTTGTCATTGGCCAGGTCTTTGTCTTAATGTAACATTGTCATGCCATCACTAGATAAGGCATTGCCTGATCTCTTTTGTTCTATGATTCACTACAGGTCTGAAAGTCTTTTTTGTTCCACACTATGTTGGTAATAGTTGAAAATAGCCACAAATCTCTGATCAGTGACTCAAGTTTATTAATAGCTTGCAATATAATATTGTATGTTACATCAGCTTTTCTTATAAACCATGCATTTATATTTACTATAATCATTTTTAGGTACGTAAGTTGCTACGATGTAAGTTGCTAAAAATTGTCTTCCTAATTTAGACTTGGCAAGGATGGTATTGTTATATTTATGTTTTACGCAAGTATGTAAATTATCTATTTTGAGAGAGATTATTAAAGACGAGTAATTGCAGTTATTTGTTGATGCGTAAATATGTGTAGTTACCACCATGTTGACAAAGACATTATTTTTAAACAAGGGAGGACTTGGACCAGAAAAATTGAATAGGAGTTGTGCTTAAAGGGAGTTGAATTGCGTTTTACATCGCACCAACACAAGGTGTGAACAACCATGTTAATAAACTGACTTTTAGCTCAATGACACGTTTGTTTCATTTTTTAACAGGGAAAGACGCGAACGAGAAAAAATTGAACAGGAGCGTGCTGAAAGGGAACGTGTTGAACGTGAAAAGCTGGAAAAGGAACGTCTTGAACGTGAGCGCCGGGAAAGAGAACGACTGGAAAGGGAACGTGTTGAGAGAAACAGAATACTAAAAGAGTCGGTCGACTCCCACGCAGCTGTGGATCAGCACTTCTCCGAGTCGCTGAGGCTCGCAAGTCAGAGGGTATGTATTGCAATTATAGGAGGACATATTACTTCAAACATTGTATTGTCATGTTCTATTTAAAACAGAAAGTGTATCGCAAATTTCATCATTTTTGTCTACTTTAGAAATTATCAATAATTTAGCCGCAGCGTGGGAAAACTATCAACTTGATCGTAAACATTCATAATTCAGTAACAATGAGTGTATGGTTGTTTCTAGTGCAACTGGACTACTTATCGGGTATATGAGATGAACACGTGACCATAGCCTCAGAACCAAAGTTTTCCTTTCATGTGAACCCACGGTCGAACTTTTCAGAGATTTTTTTGACTAGTTTTAAAGTTGGTTTACTAGAAGTATTTTTATATAAAAAGTGTTTGTTTTTTAACTAGGACTTAAGTATAAGTTTGCTAGTGATAATGTTTATAACACATTGAGGATGCTTTTGAGGACATATTTTACAAATTTTGTGCGGGCGTGTTTTGTGATCGGACTTGAACAAAGGGAAAGATGGCTGAAGGGGTCGTCAATTCAATTCCAATAGGGAATGAAAACCCAATTGCCGGTCAAAATTTACGTGATGTGAGCACAGTAGGTGCCCATCAGAAAGTTGTGACTGAAACGATGCATATTCCATCAAGCAATTAAGTTTATATCAAACGCGACCCAAACAGTTCATTTGCATAAGAAAGCATGTGCAAAGGTATTAAGATTTTTATCTCACTATTTAAAGATCTGTTGTAAATAAGATTCAAAACAGGACACTAAGCTTTTCAGAAATAAAAATTGGTTTAATATTAAACGAATGTATGAACTTAAATTTACATAATCAGCATAAATTAGCATATTTTAAAAAAGATGCAGTATAATGGTTAGATGCTTGTACCATGTAGAAACTTTTTTTTTCCCGCTTTTGTTTGCACACCCAATTTTATGCCAATGAGTCTCTAATAGGATAAGTTTGCCAATTAAAGTTTACTGGTATTCACATAGGTTATATATTGGACGCAAACCAGTATTTCATTACCAAGTTGTCAGGTTTTGCATTCTGCTGCTCTATTGTTGATGTTTTGAAATACATTTATACAAAAAAGAAAAAAGAAAAAAGAAAAAAGAATTGCTATCTTGTTAAAATTTTAAAAAGTCAATATTAACATTGTCAGTAATTCCAGTTAAACTGGACAAATACATATTAAAGAAGTTCTAAGAAAGAATGAGTGATGAAATTGAGTGATGCCTTTCTGGGCACAAACCTGACTTGCACAGCGCACTATGCTAGTGGATCTAACCATGTCTAACAGCAGTTGTTGTTCTCTCTCTGCCTTTACTGGGACATCGGGTAATTGTTTGTCGTCCTTGCTACAAAACATTTGCTTAAATAATTGGGTGGCAGTTGCGTTTACACGGCTTATGGTCATAGTAGAGGATATATAAGGGCGTACAGGGTTTAAAATCGGTAAGGAAAGCATCTGTTGATAAAATCTTAAGATATGTTCAAGAAATCCTTACTCATGTCTCTTAATGTATTAAAATTTTAACCTGAAGAAAAAATGTATATATGTAACTATCCTTATGAATCAGTTTTGGTTTAAAAGTTTAAAAGACATAATTACATAAAAGATCATCTTTAATTTTCCTCTGAAATGTACTAGGTAACACTGCAATGACATTGTCAAGGGTTCTCAGTTTGATATTCGTGGTAAACCACTATTTAATGGCCGTTATATCCTGAATGGGATAACTTTCACATCAACAACCACATACAGGTTATGCACTTAGTTTTCTGGTGCATTACTTCTATTAAGCATGGTGCGTTACTTCAAGCATGCGCTGGGGTTCCCATAATGCACTGGAGGTTTAACGAGTGTTTGCAGATGCGAAGAAAAGGTGCACAGCGGGACGTATTCAAGGTGTACATTTGCTGCTAGAACGTTAACCCAAAATTCCTTTGCTATAAGTTAATCAATGTTAAGAACTCTTAAAAAATGATAATTAATTGCACTTTTGGGTCTAAATGGAGGATAATATAACAAAAACTGTAGCGTTAGCATTGCGTCATCTAATAAAGGCAAAATAATTAACAAAGCTCATGGGTTTTCATGTTTAAATATGACTTAAATATCCTAGCCTTTAGTTTATTGTATTTCTCCATTTTGTATATTTCTCCAAAGAATTGGAAGAGGCCCCCAAACCATCCAAATCACATACAAGAAGGCTACCACCACTCCAACGCTAACCACAACCCAAAATATACGGTAATTTCTCAAGCAATCCGAATTATCCTGCATATTGTCTTGTGTTTGTTATTGTGTAGAATTATAGTGTGTAATTTTAGTGTGTAATTATTTCTATTCCTGAATGTGTATAGCTTTCCCTTGATTGCGCAACAGCTTGGCAACTATATTAATGTTCCTTGTAAACCTGTAGCTATTAAAAATATTTAGTAACTTGGCAACTATATTAATTAGTGTTTCTTATTAAAATTATCTTACGCCTTGGCACCATATTTAACCTATCTTGAAAAGTTAAAACTTAAAAATATGTAACAACTTGGCAAACATATAAACTTTCCTCGCAAAGCTATAACTTAAAAATTATATAACTTGGCAACCATATTAGTGTTCCATATTAAAGTTACCTTGCATCTTGGCAACCGTATTTAACCTTCATTGCAAAACTTTAAGATATTAAAAATTGTCTAGCACCTTGAAAACCATATTTAACCTACCTCGCAAAGCTGTAACTTAAAAAACAAAATAACTTGGCAAACATATTTATCCTACCTTGCAGAGCTATAACTTAAAATATTTAACAACCTTTCAACCATATTAATGTTCCTTGTTAAAAATATCTTACGCCTCAGCAACCATATTTAATCTTCTTTGCAGGGCTATAACATATTATTTAAAAACTTGGCAACCTTATTTAACCTTCCTTGCAGGGCTATTTACATGTTTATAATATTTAACAACTTGGCAACTATCGGTGATTCATTTTGCTCTTCGTCCCGCGTCCCAGACACACATTTTGCTCTGCGTCCTTCGTCCAAGACGCACATTTTGCTCTGCGTCACGCGTCCTAGACACACATTTTGTTCTGAGGACGCATCATTCTTAAACATGTGCATCCCATTGACGCATTGCTCGAAAAAAGAATACAGGTGGTACGTAATCGTATTCTGATTGGGTAAAAACCATGTGTCCTCCAATCGGTAATGGCGTTTTACTAAGTGTTGGTGTTCGCTAGTATGGAAATACCAGATGATGAACAAAAAATGCCACAAAAGAAAACTTTATAAAAATTGAGGTCAAAGGTCAAATCAGTCAACATTTTCGGGTGCATCTGACACTTATTGATGACATTTCTTGTTTCTCATTTCCTTTTGAAGTCGCCTATCTACAATATTAACATGCAACCCTAATACCTGGGGAAATCTCATCATTTCT